>QXEO01000247.1:14251111-14367300 GCA_007115705.1 Dactylis glomerata
CCTCCGCCCGGGGCAGATGCCTGTTCCGGAGCTTCAGTGTCGGCTTCCTCAGCTTCATCTTCATCTTGGCTGGAGTCGGAACCCTCAGCAGCAGCAGATGTCCCGGCATCGTCATTCTTCTCCGGCTCGCGGATGTCCCGGACGAATTTGTCGGTGTCGGCATAGTCCACATAACTATGGGCCAACTCCTTGCGGCGACGGATATGATCCGGATCCGTGGTCCAGATGGATCCTTCGCGCACGGTGCGCAAAGTCTCCAAGTCTGCCTTTTCATACCAAGACAAGAAGTAGCTGAGGGCTTCGTCAGCTCCAACCCTCGCGCCGGAATCTCGCCACTCCCGGAGGCGAACATTGGCAAGCTGCAGGTCGTTGCCGAGGTCAACCGGGTCAGTGGGAGTCCTTTGTCCCGGCCAGAGGGCAGAGAATGCCTCCTGGGCGCCGTAGAAGAGCTCTTCAGTGTAAAGGGTCATGGCCTCCATCCGGGACTGCAGGGCCAGCAGCTGCTCCGACATGTCCCAGTTGGGCGAGTCAACCGGAACACCCCGGTTTTCTCGGTCCAACTGCAAAGCCCTCTCAACGTCAGCGACGGAAGCGGGAAACATGCCTGCAGAATAGAAACAATGTTAGCAAAAGGAAAATATGTCGGCATAGATGCTATGCCGAAAAAGATTACACTATGTCGGAAAGGATAAAAGGGGAAAGGATTTGAAGCTTACGGGCAAAGTCGGCATTCAGCTGTGCAACTGTAACCTCCCATTTGGTGGCCTGCTCCTTCAGGCTATCCAGTTCAGCGTGGGCGTTGGAGGCATCAGTCTCGGAGGTAACAAGCAGGGTCTGGGTTTTCTTCAGTAGGCCCTCCCTCTGTTCCTTTTCGTCCAGCAGCTCGGTGATCCGGCCCTTCAACTGCTCAACCTCGGCCTTGTGACCGGCATCCCGGTCGTCCAGTTGCTTGGCCACATCCACCGAGGACACACAATCCTGGTGGCGTGCCTCCAGTGCAGCCTTCTCATCTGCAAAGATTTCAAGTTAAAAGGATTTGAAGAAAGAAAACAGCGACGAAGAGTAAAGGATTTGAAGTATAAAGTAGCTATCCGGGTAACAGCAGGATCCGGCATACCAGTAAGCTCTTTCACCCTCGTAAGAAGCGCGGCGACTTGTTTTTCAGTGCCAGCTGCAGAATGTCGGCACAAGGTTATGTGTCGGTAAGAAGAAGTATTGCAAAGTAAAGAGAGGAAAGATATCCGGCATATAGCGGTATGTCGGCAAAGATTACCTTTCTGGGACAGCTCCTGCTGAAGCTTGCTGTGTGCGTCAGATAGCTTCCGGTGCTCGCACACCAACTCATGGAACATGTCGGCCCGGGTGTTGTTCATGCGCTGCAAAAATGCCGGGATTTGAAATGTCAGCAGAGAAATTTGACATGATAATTAAAGTGAAGATTTTATCAAGTGATCATTCTTTTAAAGACCCGGCACAGGTGCTGCGCACCTATCCCGGCCCTCGGTGACTAGGATTTGAAGCTCGAATCGAGCTTATATCCCGGTCAAGAGGATTTGAAAGATAATAGAGATGTGAAATTGTTAAAGACCCGGCACAGGTGCTGCGCACCTATCCCGGCCCTCGGTGACTAGGATTTGAAGCTCGGATCGAGCTCATATGTCGGCAGTTAATTCAAAAGAAGCTAGCTAAAGGACTATGAGAAAATCCCGGATGTCCATATCCCGGACAGCCGACATTTTCGGGGACTGGGGATATGTGTGTAAATAGAGAGGACTTACATTGGTGGCAGAGGCCAACTTGTGAAGTCTTTGCTGGATGCTGAGGAGCTCGCTGGCGATCGGTATGGGCTTCGCTGCCAGGAAGTCGCTTGGGTCGCCACTGGTCTTGGCTTCGGCCAGCTTCTTGCTCCTTGAGTCTGCAGTGTCCATGTTGTTGGCGTCGTTCCATTTGATGCACTGCTCCTTAAGAGAGCCGAGGCTCTGATCACTTTTCGTCGCAAGAGGGACGAGGCCCTCGAGTTCTGGGGTGTCGAAGAAGCTGGTCCGGTACCCCGGCCGGGCTGCTGCCCTGCCAAGATGCAGGGCCAGAGCAGAGCTGGTCCGGAACGCTGCCTTAGGAGGAGCAGTTGCGGCAGATGGTGTGCCGGACTTGGCCGGCTGAATCTTCAATGTGCCGGTCTGGGCCGGTGCAGTGGTCTTGGCCGGGGCAGTGGACTTGGCCGGTGCAATGGTCTTGGCCGGGGCAGTGGACTTGGCCGGTGCAGTGGTCTTGGCCGGTGCAGTGGTCTTGGCCGGTGCTGGGGTCTTGTCAGCTGAAGGAGTCTCGGGTGCGGGCTGTTCCGGCGCGGCCGTTGCATCTTGGCCAGCAGAGGCAGGATCCGGAATAGTCCGGACTTCCGGCACTAAAGGGCCTTTACCCTTGATGTCTGCTCTGGCGTTTTCAGTTGTGCCGGCGTCGCCGGTGGGCGCGCCGGAGTCTGGTGCTTCTTGGTGGGCTCCTGTGTCCATGTGGACATCAGGAGCCGGAGGTTCCTGTTGAGCCCCCGAGTCCATGTGGACGTCGGGGGCAGAGGTGTCTTGTTCCGGCGGAGGAACGTCCTTCGCCGGGGAGGAGGTCTTGTCGGGCGCAGGCGAGGATGCCGGCGCCGGGGAGCTCGTGTGACTGGCAGAGGGAATGTCGGAGGTAGCAGGGGCAGCGGGCTTGGTAACCTTCGGGTCGCCGCTCAAGCCAGAAGCTTGTTCCGGCTCAAGAGGAGCACTGAAAGAGAGAAAACACCAAGTCAGTAATACAAACAAGAGATATGTCGGAGGAAATGCAAAGAAAAGGAAATTTACCCCGAGGCAACAGGCCTCTGTTTCTTCTGTTTGGGCACGCCGACCTTCTGCCTTTTCGACCTCTGAGGTATGTCGGACGGGGGCTTCACACCTCGCTTCCGGCCGGCACGTCCGCCGGTGGAAGCAGGTCCCTGGTTCAGAGGGGCGGCGTCGATAACCATATCGTCCGGGATAGCTGAGGACGGCATTGGAAACTCGTGAGCAATAGGTGTTTCTGGAAAGGCGTACGCAAGTGGCATCGGGTCATAGTACAGCAGGATCTCCTCGTCAGAATCAATCTCACTCCGGTCTTGAGTATAATGCCGGGATGAAGAGCCCTTACCCATGGCAGCTGCAGCACGGGTGCTCCTGGGAAGCTTATCCCAATGATCCGGATCTTCAACATCCGCAACGGTGCGGTCCGCCGCGATCTTGATCGGGAGTTCTCCATGGTTTGGAAGCTGAATTTCTGTATAAACAGCAAAGTCAAGTATTCAGACAAGGAAATATGCCGGTGGAAGAGGTATGTCGGATCAATATGATATGTGTCGGCAAATAGACATGTGTCGGCTTAAGTATCTATGTGCCGGACATGGACTTTATGTATCGGATAAGATGGTTTACCGTTGGGGCGGGCCTATCCCGGCTGTATGGTTCTAGCCCCCAGGCAAAAGTGGCCTGAGAGGACTTGCAGACATCCTTAATCCGGCGCAGAATGTCGGCCGGAGTCAGCTCGTGTGTGGAGTGCCGGGTGGGGTCCATTGGCCCGCTCATCTGACAGATCTTGTGCGACCGGCGCTGCAGAGGGGAGACGCGCCGGCTTATATAGCAGGCCACCAGGTCTTGAGGAGTAAGACCGGCATCCAGGAGCTCGCCCTTAACCCGGTGAAGCGCATTCACCGGCATCACCGAGTTCTTCGGGTTATAGGTCCAGTTCGTCATGGCCAAGGGTGGCTCGTCCACAAATGGCGGCAGGTTGAGCAGATCCTCGTCGGTGGTGTTCTTGACGTAGAAGAAGCTTTTCTGCCACTTCTTGCAAGATTCCAGGAGTTCCACCTTGGGGAAGTCCGAGCCCTTTCGGGACATGATGGTGGCCGCGCCGCAGAGGGTCATGGGGCGGTCCTTCTTTTCCTGGGCCGTCTCCGGCGGGTCGTCCTTGCTCCGGGGCGGCTCTTGGACGACTTGCTTCCGCAGTTGGAAGTACTTCGCCCAGCCTTGAGTAAGGGCCTCTATGCCGGCATAGCCCTCGCAAAAAGCAGCGAAGGCGGAGAGGATCATCACGGCATTGGCCGGGATATGATGAGGTTGAAGATCATAGGTGTTGAGGAAGTCCCGGAAGAAGTCCGATACCGGCAGACCGAAGCCCCGCTCGAAGTGGGCGATGAAGACGACGCGTTCGCCGGGTTCAGGTGCCGGCACAGTTTCTCCCGCTGGTAGCCGGCATGCTACGCCCTCCGGGACTCTCCTGGTGGAGGTGACCCAGGATATGTCAGCCGGAGTAACCTCCGACCCCTCCCAGCCGGAGCGTCCTTGGGCTCGGGCCGAGGTATCTTCCTCAGAGGCCGAGGTAGCCGTCATGCTTGAAGATGCCATCTTAGTGGCCGGGATAAGGCGTGAGAGCCGGAGTCCCGTGATGTTATTCCTATCAAGGCCGGAGAAAAGAGGGAGGTTAGTCTCGCCGGCATACCACTCTCACAGATGTTAGCAGGAATAGAAGATCTACCGAGGCAGTTAAAATCGGAAATAATCAGGGATATAATTTCTGCGGAAGAACACCTATGAGCTGTTACAAAACACTGCTAGCAATGCTAATCGAAGCAACGAAATATCCAGCAAAGGAACTACCATGGATACAAACCAGTGAGGCTACCGCAGCCTAGTTGCAGAAGAGCAGGGAAAGGAAGAACAGAGGAAGAGGAACTCACCGGAGCTTGGCCTACGGCGATGGAGCGGCGGCGGCAATTGTGCAGAGGAAGATCCAATCTCCCTGCAAGACTGCGGGGAGAAGAGGCGGCGGTGGCGTCGTCGACGATGACGCCGGACGTCGGCAAGCGGAGGCGCCGGCGTGCAGGTGGACGACGGCGGCAGCTTCCCTTCTCGGTTTCTTGGTCCGGCGGCGAAGCGCGAGGGGCAGAGGATCTGAGGAAGAAGGCACTGCGGCGGGGGTAAAAAGAATAAGTTACCCCCACCCCATATTTATACCGAGGAGGCCGGTCGTGGGGGTCGTGGGGAGGATAGTGCTCCACTCCCCCGACCGTTTCTGCGGCGAGGCGCCACGTGGCGGCACAGAGTGGGGCGGCGGTTCCTGTAACCGTGCCATGACGCAATGATGGCAAGAAGTAACTGCTGCACTGTGAACCGTCGCATCGTGGGTGACCGTTCGAGGTGGCAGGGCAGTTACAAGTTTCGATGCAAAGCTGTCAGACATGGCTTCTCGAGGAAGACTCGTCTATATGTCGGATTAATTGCCCGATGTATATGTTCCGTCCGGAATACCCTCGGGACCGGCCGGAATAAGTTTTGGAACAGGAACAGAGGCCGGGATATGTGCAGATGTGCCGGCATATAAATCTGATCGCCGGGGCATAATGAAGAAAGGTATGTTGAACCTGTCAAGGCTCCACAGTTATGACTGGGGAACCTCGGCAGCTTCGGGGACTAGTGTCGGGGGGATGACCCCCGGTAGGGTCAAGAGAGTAGAAAGACACAAGGTCTATGATTGACTTTATGCCGGGTTATCGAGGAAGGGCCTGGCCGGAATATAAGTGCATCGGCCAGGCCGGCATATAATGTGTATCCCGGCTGATACTTGGATATGCCGGCATAGCCGGAATACTTATAAAAGTGTGCCGGCATATACTTAGATATGCCGGCCTAACCATTTGGTGTGTTGTGCAGGAGCAGGGGAGGCCGGATTACCCGACCCTCGTAGGTCGTTGGTCCGGCATATAAAGTCCTGGGTATGGCCAACGGTCATATCCGGGATACTTAAGTCAACCAAGGTGTCACATCCCTACAATCAAGGAAGAAAACATCCAAGCATGGTAGCAGAGTAAGATGGCAGGGTGCACAGTGGAGGTTACCTACCCTCACTGTGCACAAGTACGAGCTTACCGCACAGAGGTAAGGCCACAGTTCAAGAGGTACAAGGTACAGGGATATGGCGTCCCATCGAGAGCAATCAGGGGCGAAGTCAAGGGTCTCTGCCATCGCCACCAGCTCCTGTTTGGAGTGTAGCCCTTGTCTTGTGGTCTTGTATGACCGTTGTAACCCTGGCCACCACTATATAAGGTGGCACAGGGAGTCCTAGCAAAAGGTTGGGAGGTTGTTCGCTGGAAGAAGGTTGGAAGGTTGAAGGTAGATTGATCACTCTGTACTCCTACACTTAGCAGTTCATCTTCCTTCTCTAGCAGAGAGCTTGGAAGCACCATTGTGGTGTACTACATCGACCCATATATACAATCAGTAGAGCAGGAGTAGGGGTGTTATCTCCTTACGAGAGCCCCGAACCTGGGTAGATCAGTGTCTCTTTCTGTCGTGCTTTTTAGCTCGTTCCCCTCTCCCGAATCCTCCAGCATCTAGTTCGGCCCCCATTTAAGCCATCCTATGGCATATGTTGTTTCACCACGACGACACAAATAAGTTGGATTATCACTATCTACTTTGCATCTTTTATGCCGCTTCTAAAGCGATTATGTACTTAGCCCTCGTTGCAGTGTCCGCCACAATATTAACATTGGAACTCATCCAAGTCATCATGGAACTTTCTTCCATCTTATTATGCCACCTTCTAACTCAAAACAAATAGCCTAAAATTGAGATTAAATTTTACTGTATATGTGACAAAGCCAATGTAACACATTGCAATGAACCATTTGTCACTTCTGCATACAGAACATATTCTTAGTTCTTCTAAAGTACATAAGAATATCGCACTATTGTCCAACAATCATCATATGAATGCCCATAACCTTTTAGAGCATCAGACATATCTGGATCTACACATCACGGTATACAAGATTTATTCTTGCGGTTTCACTCATCAAGTGTCAAAAACAATTGATTCTTGCTTCAACCTCTTCCATGCAATAAGAACCGTTCTTATTGTTTCCATATTGAACAAATTCAATATTTCATATATGTACTCTGCAAAACTATATTAATGCCTCAATCTATCTGCATAGACATTGATGCTTAATATTCTGGTTTTGCCTAAGTCTTTCATCAAAAATCTAATTTTAATGAAATCTTTATAATGTCAAGAAAAACACATAATTTCCAATGACCAATATGTCATCCACATAAAGCATTAGAAATATGTCTTAGCGTTCCCACTTACTTTCTTGTAAATACAAGCATCTTCAAATATCTTGATGAAATTAATACTTTAACATTTTCATCATTGAAGATTCCAACTTCGCTATGCTTACTTCTACCATAGAAGTTTGCATACATATCTAGCAACCTTTGAATCAACAAAACCCATTGGGTCGTGTCAGTTACACGTCCTTGGTGTGCATTCCGGTAGAGGAACGTTGTTTTGTTTATTCAACTATCATATCTCAATATGTAATTGTTGCTAGAATAATTCATATGACGAAGTCAGGGCCCATCACCGCTTCTTTGTATATTGTTGGTTACTATTATCTAATAATATCTCGTCCTCAAATCTTGCTATTTGATTACGACCAACTTGGTTAAATAGGAACTTCGATGCCGTGACTACAACATATTGTAAACGCGTGAGCCATGAATGCAGTTGCAGCTTCCAGAACATTTTCTGGTGCTGTGCTACTCTGATCATTTTGCTCAGATTCAATAACCTCATCAAGTTCTATCTTCCTCCCACTTAAACCTGTCGTGAGAAACTCCTTCATAAGAAATTCACTTCTTTTAGTGACAATCACTATGTGTTTGGGTTCATAGTAGAAGGAATACCCATCGACATTCTTTGGGATAACTTACAAAGACTTACTAATCCAATTTTGGTTGTAAACATTTTACACATATGCCTTGCATACCAAAATTCAAGAAAAGACAACTATAACTTGTATGGTGTCATTTCAGCAGATTATGATGGTGCTCTATTCAGTGAAAAGCGATAGTCTCTAAAGCATAATCCACAAATTATATTGGTAGTTTTATATAATCATTGCTCTAACCATGTCAAACAAGGTTTGATTACATCCATCGAAAACTCCATACTCCTATGGTGTTTATTACGATGCAAGTTTGTGGAAAAATTCCTCTAACTCTTAGATGCTTGCTAAACTTGTAACTCAAATATTCTTCTTTATGATCCAATCATAAAAACTTGAATTTTTCTTGTTACAATAATTTCCACTTCATAAATTGAACAATTTCAATTATTTCATACTTCTATCTTATCAAGTAGATATACAATACATCTATTTGAGTCATTGATGAAATAGAAAATACACCATGATCGACTTCACACCATGGACTACATACATCAACATGTATGATCTCCATTTAGTTAGTCGCTTGTTCTGTCCATGGCCCCATGAACGAAGTTTAATCATCTTTAGGAAAAGTCTCACAAGCGTCAATCAATTCAAAATCAAATGACTCGAAAATCTATCAATATAGAATTTCTTTCATGTTTTGTTTCCAATATGACTTAAACGGCGGTGTCATATATAAGTGAAATTCATTTTGTCTTGCGACCTTTAGCATCAGTGTTATAAATGTCTATTTCACCAACAAGATAATAATAATCTAACCATCGATTATGGAAGACGGTAATAATTTCAACAACCATTGCTCTCATAATACCAGAACAAAATAACAATTATTAAGTTCTTAACAAATCTAGAAGGCTAGGTTTTATGCCGACGAAAAACACAATAACACATTTATTTGTTTCTCGATGCGCATTGTTACCACATTCTTTTGCTAGTTACTTAGGCCATCATAGTTCTTGTATTGTTGCTTTGTATGACATTTCATACCAACAATCTAGTATCCAATACCCAAGAATTATGTACTAGCAAAGAATTCATCTATAACATGTATATCATTTATATACCTGAGCTGGACATTTCCAATCCTTTCCTTTTCTACCAAATACTTTTGCAGATCCTATTTAGCGTTTCCTCTCCTTTTAGAAGAATCTATCAACATCAATAGTGGCATCAATCATTTGACACATAGTCCAAAGGATGTTAGTCAAATACTAATAGCCTTGGATTTTGCACTTTGAAGTGGATCGCCATCATCATATGATTGGTATTCTTCCCGACTCTATTCTTTAGCAATCTTTTGGTATAGCAAAAATAGTTTAGCCAATACCCTTTCATTCATCTTATCATGATAACTTTCATGATGAAACTACTATAGCTTATAAGGATGAATGCAAGTATAATATAAGTTCCCAAACTTTTGGGTGATCGAGACGCCTAGCATCTTCAATCTTCACATATATTCATACAATATGAGCATATGTTCTTTTACTAAATTATACTTCATCATTTTTGCAAACAATCAAAGTTTTAGATATCAAATATCTTTCACTTCTTGTTTGTTTCTGAAACAATTCTTTTAGCTCGATGATCACTTTGATTCTCAAACAATTTTGAAGATCAATTTATCATGAAGGCAAACATATGATCTTTAGATACTAAACTTGAATCATTGCTCTTAGATTAATACAACTTATTAAATCGCATAGAGCAAGTGAGGTTTGCTAAAGTTTGCAATAAGACTTAATCCTTACTCTTGACATTCTAACTAAACGGTACTAGACCGTAAAGTGATAATCCAGAATTCTATAGTTCTTTTAACTCAATTAAGCTAAGTGTCGGTGGGAAACGGTGCCAAAGACTACAACGACTTATGCAAATACATCAAGATTTAGTTCATGATAATGAGTTCAAGTTAATCAAATTACTAATGAACTCCCACTAAATTCAACATCCCTCAAAGTTGTTTAGTGAAGCATGATCCAAATTCACTACACCAAGACCGATCATCACGTGAATGATGTAGCTTTAATGGTGAACATCAACATGTTGATCATATCATCCATATGACTCATACTTGACCTTTCGGTCTGTGTGTTCCGAGGCCATGTCTGTACATGCTAGGCTCGTCAAGTCAAACCCAAGTATCTCCGCATGTGCAAATACTGGCTTGCACCCGTTGTATGTGAACGTAGAGTTTATAGCACCCGATCATCACGAGATGCTTGAACACGACGAACTTTCGCAACGGTGCATACGAGGGGAGAACACAATTTTATCTTGATCTTTAAGTGAGGAATCATCTTATAATGCTACCGTCGTGATCTAAGCAAAATAAGATACATAAAAGGATAAACATCACATGCATATAATTTTATGTGACATGGTATAGCCAATCTCCGCGACATGATCTCCATCTTGTGCGCGCCGGCATGATCTCCATCACTCCATCATGATTGCCTCCACCACGAATAGCAACTACAACTATTGCTAACTACTTAGCGATAAAGTAAAGCTATTACATGGCGTATAAGAAGTTGACACGTAGGTCATACACAATTATAAAGACAACCATATGGCTCCTGCCGGTTGTGAATTCATCGACATGCAAGTCGTGAAACATTACAAAACATGATCATCGCATACATCACATATATCACATCACATCTTGTGGCCATACCATATCACAAAACACTCCCTGCAAAAACAAGTTAGACACCTCTACTTTGTTGTTGCATGTTTTACGTGGCTTATGGGAGCTACGCATAAGAACGGTTCTTACCTACGCAAAGCCACAACGGTGATATTATGGTTGCCAACATCCGTTGTAAATCCCATGACTACTATAGTGAGAGAAACTGGCATCCACCAGCCGCATGTGTGGAACAAGCCACACGTCAAGTGCGGAGCCGGTCTCGCGAACGAGGTCGCGTAAAGTTGGCCTGGACCGCTTCGATCTCACTATCCCGCGCCATAAGAAATACACAACATAGAGGTTTGCAACAGAAAACATAAACGCCCGCAACAAGCATGTTGCATTCTACTCGTGAAACACATCTACGCATAGATCTAGCTCTGATACCACTGAAGGGTTTCGCAGCATAGTAAATCAAAAAATTTCCTACGGATGCGAACAAGAAAGCCAAGATCTAATCTAGGAGATGTAATAAACGAGAGAGGTAGATGAGATCTTCATACCCTTGAAGAAATCGCACAGCGAAAACGTTCAACAGAACGTGGATGATGTAGTCGTACTAGCCATCTCCTCCCCGCGATCTGATCCGATCCTACGCCGCAAGTGGCGGCGCCTTCGAGAGATGCACACGTACGGTGCAGCGACGTCTCCACCTTCCTTGGTCCAGCAAGTATGGTGGAGAGATAGATTGGATCTGCAGCACGACGGTGTGGTGCTTATGGTGGAGAGTTTCTGCAGCAGGGCTTCGCCTACGCGCAGTCGCGAGAGAGAGAGATTGGAGGGCAACAGTTGGGCCGGTGGCTAGGGTTTCAGGTACACATGCCCTAGCCCTCTCCACCCCTTTATATAGGCCAAGGAGGGTGTCCAAGGGAGCTGCCTTAGCCTCCAAGTTAAGCCGGTGGACCCCAGGGAGAAAACTTACCCCCTAAGTTTCCTTTGCCTTAGCCCTTAAGAAAACTCTAGAGCTAACTTGCCCCCCAAGTTTCCTTTGCCTTAGCCCTTAAGAAAACTCTAGGGCTAACTTGCCCCCCAAGTTTCCTTTGCCTTAGCCTTTAAGAAAGCATGTGGGCCCCACCATGGAGCCCTTCGGAAAAGTCCAGTTTCCCTTTGCTTTAGCCTTTAAGAAAGCATGTGGGCCCCATCATGGAGCCCTCCGGAAAAGTCCAGTTTCCCTTTGCCTTCCATTATATGAATCTTATTCTCCGGACCATTCCGGAACCTCTCGTGATGTCCTGGATCTCATCCGAGACTCCGACCAAAAAAAAACTCATAAACCAATTATCCATTCTATCCTAGCGTCGATGCACGTTAAGTGTGTGACCCTACGGGTTCGAGAATATACAGACATGATCTTCTATCAATAATCAACAGCGGGATCTGGAAACCCATATTGACTCCCACATATTTATCGATGATCATATCGGATGAACCACGATGCCAGGATTCAATTAATCCCGTATATGTATTCCCTTCGTCACACGATATTTTACTCGCCCAAGATTTGATCGTCGGTATCCTCATACCTAGTTCAATCTCGTTCACAGCAAGTACTTTACTCGTTCCGTAATCCGATATCACTTTGTGATTAACTCCTTAACCACGTGCTTGCAAGCGGTGTTGATATCGATTACCGAGTGGGCCCGAAGTATATCTCTCCGACTCGGGAGGGACAAATTCCATCTCGATACATACAACCCAACAAGTACTTTCCGATCACCTGAGAGACACCTTTATGATCACCCTATCATAGGATGACGTTTGATGACCTCAAAGCTTTCTTCCGATACCAGGGAGTTGTATTATCTCATGGTCTAAGGAATACAATACTTGGCATAAGAAAAGCTTCGCAAAGATGAACACAATGACACGATCTAATTGCTCTGCTTTATTTGGGTCTGTCCATCACATCATTCTCTTAATGATATGATCTCATTATTAATTGACAACTCATGTCTATGGTTAGGAAACCTTAACCATCATTAATCAATGAGCTAGTCCATAGAGGCATACTAGGGACACGGTGTTGTTCATAAACCACACAAGTATTAAAGTTTCCGCTTAATACAATTCTAGCATGGTATATAAACATTATCATTAACAAGAAATATGATAATAACAATATTATTATTGCCTCTAGGGCATATTTCCTTCAACCCTGCAGGGGTTGTGCACTTTCACCTTAAGACTCATTTTACGCCCATACATAAAATGAGACGAGACCTTTTAGAAGGAGAGAGCAACCAACTGGCAAGATCCGTTCCCAACCTACAATTCAACTACCAGCCATCTTCTTGCACACAAGTTGCACCCTCACATCTAATCAGTCAAGACAGAGCCCATATTGTCATAAGGTTGCACTGGAAGTACTCTAAGCATGGAAGACATGGTAACCTCTTTATTCCTGAGTGGCATTCCACAAGTGTACTCCTAGAGTTCACCCCATCCTTTAGGAGGCATGAGGCCCCAGAAGACACTCAACTTCGCCTCCATCAACAAACCAATCCACCCAGGTGTTTCATTTTAGTTGAAGTTCTTAATTTCTTCACAAAACACTTTTAACAAGTGATCATAGCATTGGCATCAATTCTTCAACTAAAACTACAACCTAACAGGGGTGGGTTCAGAGGTGGCTATACACTACTAGGATCTAGCATTGCAAAACTTCACTTTGAAATCCAGCCTATCATGCACACTACTATAAAACACTAATGCATAAATAAAATGGGTAGAAGCATGTGTGTCACTTGCCTTGGTAGCAACCAGCACACTCACGGCAGTCACAAGAATTGTTCAGCTCTTCTTCACAATCTAAACAAGCAACAAGTACACAAGCATAAATACACTAATTCTAAATGTCAAACATAGACATGTATGCATGTATGCAAATGTCAATTTAATTTCACATACTAATTTAGTGTGTGAAAATGTTGTATTTAGTGAACCTTACTATTTAGAAAACAAGTGTGGTGTTGGAAAAGTCTTTTAATTATTTTGCAAAGCAACATACATTTTAGTTATTTGAAATTTGAGCAAATACTTCCCAAAAATACTTTTGGTTTGGCATTGCTCTGAAAAAATTGGGTTATGAACCCACTGGATAGAGAACAGTAATATGAAGCTACTAGAAGTGGTTTCATTCTAGAATCATTTTTATAATTCAAATGGTTGTCAAAATAGTGATTATAATAATTTGAAGGTAGCAAGTGTGTGCACGTTTCAAATTTGAAAAATTCTGGTTCTAAAGTGTTCTACATGTTCTAAGGAATCCATAGACTACAAATTTGTAGAAAATTGATGTTCAGAACATTATCTGTGAATTATTTGGTGCAAATAGGCACTTTTTGCCATTTGAAAAACATTTCTAAATTTTGTACAGTAACACCATTATATTACTGTATGGTTGGGTTCTACACTGTGCAAGGATTCCAGGGATATAAAATTTGCAAACTTTGGCCAAGTGGATTATTTTCTATGGATTTTACAAGTTCTGCACATATTCTGTGATTTGAAACCAAATTTGAATTGATTTTGACTCGGTTTTGACCAGTTCTGTCCGAACTGGCTACGTGGCCTGTTTCTATTGGACAATACCGATTCGATGTGACCTTCTAATTCTGGCCGTGCGATTTAGATCCGATGGACAGAGAGTGAAAGGATAAGATTGCTCACCGGCGAGTTCAACTCCGGCGAGACGCGGCACTGGAGATTTTCGATGGCGGAGCTCCGGTGATCGGAGATGGAGAGGAAATAGCGGACGACGTGCGGAGTAGGGCAGTGAGTTCGTATATTTGATCGGCGACGACGTTGGCTTCCAGAGGCGATGCCGGAGGACGGCTGGAGGCAGCGGCGGCTTCGGGTACTCCTCTCCGGCGAGGTCTGTGAAGCAAAACGGCCGAATAAAACTCACAGAAGACGCGGTGAGAGGAGGAGAAGGACGGGGAGATGATTTGGGTGCCTAGGGACCTCTGTACCCGACGAATTGCAACGTCGGTGACCAAGCTTGCTGTAGTATTCCGGCGAGAAATCTTGCGAAATGGTTCAGCAATTCGGAGAAGAAAGAAGGGGGGAAGCAGAGAGGAGAGGCGGCGGTTTGCAGGGGTGGTGACGCGGGGGTGGTTGCCGTTCGGGGGAAGAGGGGGCGAGCGGGGGTGTGCACGCCGGTTCCAGAAGAAGAAAAAGGGAGGGGCGGTTGTAGAAGATAGAACTGCCGCATGGGGCCCGTCTGTAAGGAAGAAGAGAAAAGAAAAAGAAAAGAAGGAGAGGGGTGCGCGGGTTGTGGCCGGCTGGGCTGGTCAGCTGGGCTGTTGGTCCCGGGCTGGCCCAGTTAGGCTTCTGCTCTCTTTTTTTTGGTTCTTTTTCTTTTTCTATTTTCTGTCCTTTGTTTATTTTAGGTCTTGGATTGAATAAAGCTTTGTTTTGAAAACTTTCAAATCTGTAAATTTTGAAAACTGAACCAGGGTGTTTGAAACCCCTAAAACACTGTTTTGTTTACTTTGAAAATAAAGGATAGTTTGTAAAAGAAAATAAAATAGCTCCCATAACTAATAGGGTTATTCAAAATAAATTTTTCTAGTTTTCAATTGAATCCAAGGTTTAAAGAATAAAGCTAAAACAGTAATGTTATTGGTAAAATAACATTTAAGTATATTGTAAAACCCCAAATAATGAAGTTTTGTAAAATAAATATGTTTGCTAGAAAAATATAAAATAGCTTCCATAAACAAATGGAGCTATTTTAAAATAAACTTTCTGATTTTTATTTTAGTTCAAAGATTTATAGAAAAAGATTTTTAAAACAGTAATGTTTTGGTATAGAAACATTTAAAATTATTATTTTGAGAAATTCAAATTGGCTCACATAAGTCCTGAAGCTTATTAAAAAAAACAACCTTCTAGTTTTGAAATTTTATTTCAAATTTAATTCAAAAATGCAAAGATGAGTATGAATGCATGCTGAGTTTTGGATTTGAAAATCTTGGGATGTTACATGTATGGAAGATAGTAAGGACACCACTGCCAGTCGTTGACAAAGACAACCACCTCTCAAAACCAATTTTTATCTCTCTGTTTTACAAATGAAAAGCTCTAGCACATGTTTAATCATTGCTTCCCTCTGCGAAGGGCCTTTCTTTTACTTTTATGTTGAGTCTTCACCTTCTACCTTTATGCACCGTCTAAGAGAGCATAGTGCATAGTCCCAAAGTTTATCATTGATTGATTCATGATTATGGTTTTGCTTGTTCTTAAATTATTTGTATTTAGTCGCCCTCTTAAACTTGAAGGTGTCCTATGCATTTACGTTTTGCTATTCCATGAAGGACAAGCTGAAAACCACTTGATATGTTTTTCCATATGATTTGAACACACGTTTGACTTTCATTGTTTTATTATTCATGATCTTTCGTTTGTGTTTCTTTTCGTGTTATAACATGGTTGCTAAGTTTTTATTGTCAATATTATGTCTTTTATGCCCATGTTTTAAGTTCTTTGATCCCAACACTCAATGCTTTACATAGTTGATCAAGATTGTGATGGTGCATGTCACCTCAAAAATTATTCTTTTGCTATCACTTACCTACTCGAGGATGAGCAGGAGTTAAGCTTGGGGATGCTTGATACGTCTCAAACGTATCTATAATTTTTGATGCTCCATGCTTGTTTATACACCATTTGCTTTGTGTTTTATTACACTTCGTGGTGTTTTTATGCATTTTCCGGAACTAACCTATTAACAAGATACCACAGTGCCAGTTCCATGTTTTTGTTGTCTTTGTGTTTCAGAAAAGCTACACAGGAAATATTCTCAGAATTGGATGAAACAAAGCCCAACCTCCTATTTTTACCGAAGCTTCGCGAAGACCAAAGATGAGACGGAGGGGGGCCAGGAGTCGGCCACACCCTAGGGTGGCGCGGCCTACCCGTGGCCCGCGCCACCAGGGGGTGAGCCGCCCTAGTCCACCCTCTGACACTGCCCTTTTGCCTATCAGTTCCCCTCGATGGGAAAAACCTAAGGGACAGATCTCTTTTCCATGAAACATACTGCAAGCCGCTGTCTTCATCGTCGCGAGATCGGGAGGATCTAGGTGCTCTTCTCGGCACCCTGCCAGAGAGGGGAGTCCCTGCCGGAGGCCTTCTCCACCACCATGGTCGCCTCTGGAGTGATGTGTGAGAAGTCTACCTTGGACTACGGGTCCATAGCAGTAGCTAGATGGTTGTCTTCTTCGCCATGTGCTTCATGTTTAGATCTTGTGAGCTGCCCTACATGATCAGGATCATCTTTATGTAATTCTACATGTTGTTTTTGTTGGGATCCGATGAGTATTGGTACTATGTTAAGTTGATGTGCTGAATTATATATCTTTATGTTATCTCTATGTTGTTTATGATTTTGCATGCTTTCTGTTGCTAGTAGCTATCTTGGCCGAGTAAATGCTAGTGACTCCAAGAGGGAGTATTTATGCTCGATAGTTGGGTTCATGCCTCTAGTAATCTGGGGGAGTGATAGAAACCTCTAAGGTTGTAGATGTGGTATTGCCACTAGGGATAAAACAACATTCTTGTGTCCAAGGACATTTGCTTTGTTTACATTACGCACTTTGCTTAATGCAATTATCTGTTGTTCGCAACTTAATACTCAAGGGGTTCTCGGATGACTCCCCGCGAGTGGATTATTAGTCATAGATGCAGTTGGATGGCGGTCTATGTATTTTATTGTAATGCACAGAGTGAATCTCATAGTGATCCTCATGACATATGTACGTTATCTTTACTCTATCAATTGCCCAACTGTAATTTGTTTACCCAGCATGTTATTTATCTTATGGAGAGACACCACTAGTGAACCGTGGACCCCGGTCCAATTTCCTTTACATTGCTATTACCATTTACTTTTACTCGCTCTGTTTACAATCTTGCATTACTATTACGTTTTACCACTCGATACGCTCAATCATTTGTTTAGAGAAAACCGGTGAGATTGACAACCTCATCGAAGTTGGGAGCAAAGTTTTTGGTTGTGTTGTGTGCAGGTTCCACGTTGCTGCTAGGTGAAGAAGCTCCTACGTCAACTACACACCAGTATTTCTCTGGCGCCATTATCCGGAGTGTCGCGAAGCTAGCAAGTATCACCTTCTGAAGTTTGGCTTGCTCCTACTGGTTCGATAACCTTGGTTTCACAACTGAGGGAAACTTGCTGTTGTGCTCCTCATACCTTCCTCTTGGGGTTCCCAACTGGGTGCCTTAACACCGCACCATCAATGGTATCAATAGTAACAGTAGGATTAAATACTGTAGGCATAGGGATGGATGTACGGGTGTTGCATGGACAAGATAATTCATGTAATAATCAAGACATGGGAAATTGCAGATAAATAAAGATAAATCATCCTAGTACTAAACAACCATAGACATGTGTTCCGTATGTAGTCATACGTGCTCACAATGAGAAACTTGCATGACATCTTCTGTCCTACCAGCCCGTTTACAGCGGGGCCTCAAGGGAATCTACTGGTAATTAAGGTACTCCTTTTAATAAAGTACCGAAGCAAAGCATTAACACTCAATGAACACATGTGATCCTCACATCATAGCCATCCCCTCCGGTTATCCCAATTTTTGTCACTTTGGGGCCTCGGGTTCCGGACAATGATTTGTGTATACAACTTGCAGGTAAGACCATAAACAATAATTATCATCATAAAACAATAACAAGTTCGGATCTGAGATCATGGCACTCGGGCCCAAAGTGATAAGCATTAAGCACAACAAGTTGCAACAATGTCATAAGCACTAACAATGGATACTAGGCACCATGCCCTAACAATCTCATAGCAATTACATGAATGATCTCATCCAATCCCTACCATCCCCTTCGCCTACCGCGGGAATTACTCACACATGGATGGGGGAATCAAGGATGGTTGATGGAGAGACGTCAGTGATGATGATGGCGATGATCTCCTCCAAATCCTCGTCTCGGCAGGGTGCCAGAATGGAGTTTCTGGTTCTGAATCACGGTTTCTGATGGAGCCAGCGCAATGGAACTATATCTGGGAAAGATGCTGAACCCCCAATATTTTCAGGTCAGAGAGTATATGTAGGTGGAAGGGGGGCTCGAGGAGATGGCTGGGGCAGCCACACCACCCCCTGGCGCGGCCTAGCCTGGCATGCGCTACCAGGTGGTGTGGTGCCCTCCTGGCCCCTCTCCATCTCGTACACTGGCTTCGTGTGTCTTCTGGTAAAATAAGATTTTTGCAATATTTTTCGGGATTTTTCCTGAAAGTCAGATTTCTGCACAAAAACAAGACACCAGGGCAATTCTGCTGAAAACAGCGTTAGTCCGTGTTAGTTGTATCCAAAACACACAAATTAGAGGAGAAACAACAGCAAAAGTGTTCGGGAAAGTAGATACGTTTTGGACGTATGAACTCCCCCCAAGCTTAGCTTATTGCTTGTCCTCAAGCAATTCAGTTAATAACTGAGTGCGATAGAAGAAAATTTCACGAACACATTTGCTTCATAAGATGTATATATTCTCACTATATGATCAAGTACTTAAGCAATTAATAATAAGAAGTATGCAACTAATGTTACCTCGTAGTTATGCAAGCTATGAAAGAATGCCAACATACTAATAACAAGCAACATGAAACATAAGAAGCTACAAGATTGTAATGCTCATAATAAGATATGAAAGAGTAGTATCTCGCTTGCATTTATTTGTGGAGCAAAACATAAATGCCAAGGCACCTCTGAAGTCCAAGAGAAGACTAGAAGTAGAAATATCAAAGATACAAGCATCAAAGTTATACCACAATTAACCGTGTTCTGGGACAACAACATTGCACTAAGAACGACAGCCATGCTCTCAAGAAGGTGCTTAAAGTTTGAAGATGAAGACTCAACATAAAAGTAAAAGAAAGGCCCTTCGTAGAGGGAAGTAGGGATTTAATATGTGCTAGAGCTTTTCATTTGTAAAACAGAGATAAAAATTTGTTTTGAGAGGTGGTTGCTCTTTGTCAACGACTGGCAATGGGGTTCTTACTATCTTCCATACTAAGCAAATTTTGAGAGAGATTGGCACATTTGTGCTCTTTTATAAAGCTTGGCACTCCTACCCACTTTTCCTTTCACAAACCATGGCTAACTGATTCCATCGGGTGCCCACCAACTTTCACATACCATGGAGGAGTGCCTTTTTTCTTTTCTTTTCTTTTTCCCTTTTTTCTTTTTTGGATAAAACAATATGGAAGAGAGCAAATCCGACCACTACGTCCCCATGAGCTGAAAATAGTGTCACAAAATGAGAAGTATTTTGAAGGTTTTTTGAAAGGTAGCACATGAAAATTTACTTGGAATGGCTTGCAAATACCATGCATAGGAATTTATAGTGGACTCTTTGGAATACTTGGTTTTTTTAGTTGGATGCACGAGAAGTATTCCCTCTCAATACAAGTGAAGGCTAGCAACAGACTGGGAATCGACAATCGAGAGAGCAATAACTGTCATAATCATGCTTGCGACAAAACAAAATTAATATAGGCATAAAAATGATACAAGAGCTCTGAGGCAAAGTAAATCATCAAGGCTTAATTGACTTTTTGTTGAGTCATATGCATGCTTGAGCATGTGCCAAGTCGATTCAAATGAAACTTTTCAGAGGAGGATAGCACAATGTCATACCGTTTTATGAATAAAACAATGCAAGCAAACATCTATATGACATGCTACAAACTATTAGTAAATTGGAACTAATCATATGAGAGCAAGAACTAATAAGCATCCATTAAATAACATACACCTTACACGAACAAGCTAAGCATGTCCATATAAATGAGTATATGTACAAAAATGAAGACAAATAGAGTTCATACCAGCCTCTTACCACATCTCGAATTGTCATATGTCGTCATTATTGCCTTTCACTTGTGTGGCTTGAATAATATGAAGTGATAACCAATCTCCAGTGGAGTCACGAGAGACTGAACTCTGTAGCAAACTTTACAAAACCAGAAAAGAACAACATATATTTTTGGGTTTTCGAATTTTAAAACAAACACAAAAGGAAACAGCAAACAAAGCAAAATATTTTTGGATTTTTTGAATACCAAACCAAAGATAGAAGATAAAGCAAACCAAAACTAGAAAACTAAAAAGGAAAACAAAGAGAAACAATGGAGATATTTTTGGTCTTTTTGTGTTTTGGAAAGCAGAAATAAGAACAAAAACAACAAAGAAAAAGAAAGCGAAACATGGATATACAAAGTACCGTCAAAATATGATGTGTAGATGAGTGAGTTGTCAGCGTACCTCCCCCCAAGCTTAGGCTTTTGGCCTAAGTGGAGATCAATCCCAACGCCGGTAATCGTGTAACATCCCAAGTTTTTATCAAAATTTGGAAGAAAAAAAATTGTTTTGTTTTTGTTGATTGAAAAATCACAGGGAATTAAAACTTTTTGATGTTTAACTAAATGCCTTTCCCTGAAGTATATTTCTTAAAGTTCCAAATCAAACTATTTTACCAGCAAGGTTTCCAATTTATAAAATAGTTTCTTATAAGTATTTTCCCAATTAAAATGTTAGTTAGAAAAACTATTTCAACCTTATATTAGTCCTTGAAGAACTTTTTGAGGAAATAGAAATCTCAAGTTGCTATTTTTCTTTCATACAATTTCTATGCAAGCATTTTTGCTAAGGAAATATTTCTCAAAAGGATTCAAAAGTTACATTATTAAAATGTGTTTGAAAATGAGTTTCAAAATATTATTTTATAATGTATTATCCCTAATTTGATGGAACTATTTTAAAACCCTAATCCTAGGTTTACTTTATACAAGTAAACCCTTTTTGATAACTTCATAAGGATTTATTGGGAGTCTTTTTTATCTTGAAAAACATATTTCTTACTGTTTTAGATTGTTGTTTGGAATTTTAGAAAAATTTAGGTTTTGGTTTGACTGGATTTGAAATTATTATGCAAATGTTACAAAGGAATTAAGAAAATAGAAAAGAATAAAAGAAAGAAGAAAAAAAAGAGAAAGGGAAATGGACCGAGTCAGTCCAGCCCCGCAACGGCCCACGGCCCAGCTTGACACACCCGAACCGGTATCCCCTCACCTTTTCCCCCTCTGACAGGTGGAGCCTACCTGTCGGCTTCATCTTCTCCGACGGTTTCCCCCTTCCTCGCTGCAAACGTCGCCACGATCCCATGCCCGTTCCCACTCCTCTCCCCATGCCCCAGAGCCGAACGGCTTTCCCCATCGACACCCTACCTCTCCTCTCCGATCTCCCTCTCTCGCCACCCACGATTTCGCCTCTATACCGGAGTATTTTCTTGCAGGAGGTCTGCTACTGCCGCCGCTCCTTTTCGCCGATTCCGGCACGGTTGAGCATCCCACGCCCATCCTCTGGCCTTACCCTTCATCTCCTCCCTCTGGCGCATCACCCCATGCATTTTCGCTATTCGATTTTGCAGAGAAACAAGCGAATCACCGCCGCTCAAAGGTCACAGTCGTCGGAAGCTTCTCCGTCCGCCGTTCTATGGCAACCCAGGAAGCAAACGACGGATTCGACCACATCATCGACTTTGCCGTGCCCTCCTGCATCACGTCCTTGCCTTCCCCTTTGCCAGAGATCACCGAAGATGTCGCCATCATTGACACCAGAGCCGCAGCTCGCCGCTGGTGACCGGAAAACCTAACTCCTCCGGGGAGCCTTTTCCCCTTTGGTTTCTGTCCATTGGATCTGAATCGTAGGGCTGAGAATAGAAGCAGAAGCCGAATTGGCACGAGCCATTCAGAGGACACCACGTAGCCTGCCCAGTCAGCTCCGGTCAAACCCTAGGTCAAAATGATTTAAATTCAAATATCTGCTTCTCTCCTAATCTTGTAAAATCAATATAAAATAATCCACTATCCAAATTTTACAAATTTTATATCCCTGGATTCCTTGGAATGTGTAGTATCCAACTATGCAGTAATATCACATGGTTACTGTATAAAATTTTGAAGTGAAATTCAAATGGTATAAATTACATTTTAGCACCAAATAATTCATATCTTTTGCTCTGATCATCCAAAAATAACAAATTTGTAGGCTATGGATTCCTTAGAACATGTAGAACACTCTGGAATCAAAAAAATTCACACTTGAAACGTGCACAAACTTGCTACTGTTAAATTTAATCAAATCACTATTTTGGTCATCATTTGATTCCTGAATATGATTTTGGAGTAAAACCACTTGTAGTAGCTTTGTGTTACTGTCCTCTATCCAGTAGCATCACTGTCCAAATTATTTGAAATCTTTTGTAAATATGAAAATTCAAATATGAAAATTTGGGTATTTCCATCATAGGATTAATTCTATAATTCATATCAATGTGTTTCCTTCTATAAAAGTGAACCATGTGATCATACCAATCTATCCCTAACATATGGACTCTTAATCATGACCCATTATCATGTTTAAACTTGCTAACCTAGTTCACAAGTTTGCTTCACACTTGTGTTGTGGTGCAAATAGTAATATACCCCATTTAGGGTTTCCTTTGACACTTGTGTATGACACCCTCTAACCCATATCACCCATATCCTAAACCATTCAAATCAAACACTATTCTTGAACTATAATCAAAACTAGTTTGAGTTCTTCAAAGAAGAATTTAAAACTCTAACTTAGCCATATCTTCAAAAGTTAACCCTAGTTTAATTTAAATCTCTTGTCCAAGAAAATCTTGTGGCCAAGAAGCCACCACCACTCTAAATAAATTTCATACCTATTCAACCCCAAGCCAACTTAGCCCTTGGCCTATATTGAACTACTCAATTCACAAATGAGTTAATTGAGTAATTCAGTGTATCACCAATACATACCCAAGCCTATGTGTAACCTATACAATTATGAATAAGTGTTGTCACACTTTATTCAGTAGTGTTTTGTTGCACTATTCTATACTTATGTGAATCTATTCACATGAGTCATCTCTAAACTCTAACCAAGCTTATACCAAGCATAAGGTTCTATCCCTTGATTGTAATCCTGGAGGACCAATCCTTTCCAATCATTAAACCTTGCCATCCAAACTCTCAACCCATATCTTGTAAGCCAAGCTTCTAGACATATCTCTCTCATCACAGAAATCATAAGAACTTTAAAATGTTAAACCAATCCTTTTCATTTGCTTGTCTTGCTTGATTTGTTGCTTTTGGTGTGGTGTGTTTACTTTGTGTATCTCTACATTATAGATTGGTTTGGAGAGCCCCACATTTTGTTGAGAGAAGAGAAAGGGGTTTAAGCTTCAAAAGGAAAGTGACACACATACTACCACCTATCTTTTATTATATGCATTAGTGGTTTCAATACTATGCATGATATGAAATTTTCAAAGTGGTTATGAAATGCTTAGTTCCTAGTAGTGGTAGCTATCCCTTAAACCCCACTTGCTAGGAATGCAAACTTACTATGGAAAATGATGCCATGCCTTATTTTCAAATTGTTATGAAAATTAAAATACAACCCCAATGAAACACTTGGGTGGAAATGGCATTGCTTGGTTTATGTTGAGTGGCTACTGATGCGGCACGGTGTTGATTATGGAAAGCACCATCCAGTTGGGAACTTCAAGAGGAAGGTATGATGAATATAGAAGCAAGGTTTTCCCTCAGTAAGAAACCAAGGTTTATTGATCCGCATGGGAAGAAGCCAAACGACTGAAGGTGATGCTTGATAGCCTAGTGACACTCCAACAAGGGCGCCATTTATGATCAAACGAGTTAGCGCATCTTCAACTAGTATCAACGTGGAACCTGCACACAACACAACCAAATACTTTGCTCCCAACTTACGATGAGGTTGTCAATCTCACTGGTTTGCTGTAAACAAAGGAATGAGCGTATCGAGTGGAAAATAGTAATAGTATGCGAGTAAAGTAAACAGTGCGAGTAAAGTAAACATGTGATAGCAATATAAAGGAAATAGGACCAGGGTCCACAGTTCACTAGTGGTGTCTCTCTATAAGATAAAATAACACATGCTGGGTAAACAAATTACAGTTGGGCAATTGATAGAATAAAGACAACGTGATATGTTAAGAGGATCACTATAAGATTTACTCTAGACATTACAACAAGATACATAGACCGCCATCCAACTGCATCTATGACTAATATTCCACTTGTGGCGAATCAATCCGAGAACTCCACAAGTATTAAGTTGCGAACAACAGATAACTACATTAAGCAAAGTGTGTAATGTAAACAAAGCATATGCCCTCGAGCATACGAATGTTGTCTTCCCCCTAGTAGCAACAGCACATCTACAACCTTAGAGGTTTCTGTCACTCCCCCAGATTAAATAGAGGCATGAACCCACTATCGAGCATAAATACCCCCTCTTGGAGTCACCAGCAACTACTCGGCCAAGATAGCTACTAACAATGGAGAGCATGCAAGATCATAAACAACATAGAGATAACATAAGATAATATTCAGCACATCAACTCAATCATAACACCAATATTCATCAGATCCTAACAAACACAACATGTAGAATTACATAACGGTGATCTCGATCATGAAGGCAGCTCACGAGATATAAACATGAAGCAAATGGTGGAGAAGACAACCATCTAGCTACTGCTGTGGACCCATAGTCCAAGGTAGACTACTCACTCATCACGCCGGAGGCAAGCATGGCGATGAAGAAGACCTCCGGTGGCGATTCCCCTCTCCGGCAGGGTGCCGGGAAGAGCTTCTGGAGCCTCCCGATCTTTGGGTCGACGGCGGCGGCGGCGGCGGATCATGATGTATTCTAGAAAAGTGATTGGGTCTTTAGGTTTTTCCCGTCGGGGGGTCTTTATAGGCGAAGGGGCGCCATCAGAGGTGGACCAGGGGGCCCACACCATAGGCCGGCGTGGGCCAGGGATGGGCCGCGCCCCCTGGTGGTGTGGCCGCCCTCTGGTCCGGCTCCGTCTCCTCTTTGGTGTTCTGGAAGCTCCGTGAAATATCTGGACGTCTGGCTTTAGTTTCGTCCAATTCCGAAAATATTTCTTGTGTAACTTTTCTGAAACACAAAAATAGTAGAAAACAGGGAACTAGCACTGTGGCATCTCGCTAATAGGTTAGTTCCGGAAAATGCATAAAAATACCACGAAGTGTAACGAAACACTAAGGAAATGGTGTAAAAACAAGCATGGAGCATCAAAAATTATAGATACGTTGGAGACGTATCAGCATCCCCAAGCTTAACTCCTGCTCGTCCTCGAGTAGGTAAGTGATAACAAAAGAAATAATTTTTGAGGTGACATGCACCTACACAATCTTGATCAAATATGTAAGCGTGGTGCGCTGTGATCAAAAGAACTTAAAACATGGGCATGAAAGATATAATATTGATAGAAGAAACTTAGCAACCATGTTATAAAATGAAAAGAACACAAAAAAAAGATCATGAAAATGAAACAATGAAAGTCAAACGTGTGTTCAAATCATATGGAAAAACATAGCAAATGGTTTTCAGCTTGTCCTTCATGGAGAGCAAAACATAAATGCATTGGACACCTTCAAGTTTAAGAGGGCGACTAGATACAAATAATTTAAGAACAAGTGAAACCAATCATCATGAATCAATCAATGAAAACTTTAAGACAATGCACATTATACTCAGAATGACAACTATGCTCTCTTAACGGTGCATAAAGGTAGAAGGTGGTGACTCAACATAAAAGTGAAAGAAAGGCCCTTCGCGGAGGGAAGCAGTGATTAAACATGTGCTAGAGCTTTTCATTTGTAAAATAGAGATAAAAATTTGGTTTTGAGAGGTGGTTGCTTTTGTCAATGACTAGCAATGGGGTCTTACTATCTTCCATAATAAACAAGTGAGAGCGTTTCTGAGTTCTTTGAAAATTTGGCATATTGGTGCTCTTTTATAAAGCTTTGGTACTCCTCCCCACCTTTTTTTCTTTCTCAAACCATGGCTAACCGATTCCATCGGGTGCCCACCAACATTCACATACCATGGATGAGTGCCTTTTTTTTCTTTTAAAATTAGATTGCAATGGTCTGACCAGCTCTCATGCAAAATTAATGACGAGCAGATGAAGCTGCCTAGTCGAGGGGTACTTAATTTAATATGGAAGATAGCAATTCTAACCACTACGTCCCCATGAGCTAAAAACAGTGGCACAAAACGAGAAGTAGTTGAAAGTTTTGAAAGGTAGCACATGAAAATTTACTTTGGAATGGCTTACAAATACCATGCATAGGAATTTATAGTGGACTCAATGGCAAACTTGGTTTTTAGGAGTTGGATGCATGAGTAGAGCTCATACTCAGTACAAAATGAGGGCTAGCAAAAGACTGGGAGCGACCAACTAAGAGAGCAATAATGGCCATAATCATGCAGAGCGATAAAGCGATATTAAAAGAAGCATAAGATGGCATCAAAATTCAACAAATAAATGATCATAGAGGCAATGGCGATTTTGTATAAGTCTAACATGTGTGAGCATGCGCCAAGTCAACCCAAATAAAGCATCAAGGAGAAAACCAAAATAATGCTTCCAAATAATTAAAACAACGAATGATTTTTTCAAAGGCTCATTAAGCAATCTCAGTTATTTGAGACAAGTCATGCTACAGCAAAACCACTAAGCATGCTATCAAAAATACATCAAGCATGACATGCAAAAGCCTAGGCCGCAGTCTACACAAGCTCCTTCTTGTACCACTTTTTTTGCATAAAGCTTTTTCTCTTTTCCAACACCATTCGAACTTTTTGTAACCAACTCTTTTGATGAAAACCAATATGGATCAGAGGCAAAAATACACCTGGATGAAAAGATATAACAAGATCTAAACACAAATCAAGGCAAAAATCGAAAGCTAAACGCAGTTCTAGAAAAAGAGAACACTCGATCAAGTCCATTTTTTACTCTTATCGTTCAACGAGTGTTCTTGGCAAATGAAAAACAAGGCAACTTATCCAAAAGAAATTTGTCGGGGTCCAACCATTTATTGCAGCAAACAAAACTAGACAAAATTGAAAACTAAAAACAACTGACGCTCCAAGAAAAATGCATAATGCATGAAGCAATAAAAATATAGTGTGTTGAAAGGTGACCTGATTTTTGCCGATGAAGAAGGGGTGCCTCGGGGGCATCCCCAAGCTTTGACGCTTGTACTTCTTGGATATTTCTTGGGGTGACATGGGCATCTCCAATCTTGAGCTTTTGTCCATTCTTCAACTCATCTCATCATTCTCCAATCCCTACACTTGAAAACTTCCTTCATACAAAACTAAACACAAATCTATTAGCAACATTAGTGTAAGCATAACATTGAATCAACCCCTTTTGCTTCAGGTTTCAACTCAAAACCACCACATATAAAGCATATAATACTGTAGCAACTTCCCCAAAAGTTCCATGATCAAAATAACTCAAAAAGAAAGCGATAAAGTGGCAAACACAAATATTGGCAGAAATCTGTCAAAACAGAACAGCTGACAAAGGTCGAATTTTTAGAGGGTTTTCTGTTGCTCAAATAAAAAAGTTTTACACTAATGAAAGTTTGGATATAACCTGGGGCATATGCACAAGAAATCACAGGTCCAAAATATATACAGAGAATGTTCACAAATTTTTATGGTGCAGCACCGAAAACTGTTTCAGGACAGCAACATCCCTAAATCTTACCTCGCTCAAATTAGAGGCTTCTCTTGGCACAAAAACGAAATAAAAAGGATAAGGAGCGGTCATTACAGTAGTAATAACTTCCAAGACTCAAATAAAAGAAAAAGTACTAAAAATAAAAACATTGGGTTATCTTCCAAGAGTGTTTTTCTTTAACGCCTTTGAGCTAGGCGCAGAATGTGCAAATCAAGTAATATCAAGTGATGAAGCATTAAGATCAACTACAGAAGTCTTGTCAATAAGGCATTGTATTTCATCCACATAAGTTTTTGAAGACCCTTTGTGATCACGCTTTGGTTCACTCAAATCACTAAAAAGATTTTTGGGACAGATCCAATCAAAATTATTTTCAAAAGCTTCATACAATCCCAAAACTTGCTAGGTATAGGTATTTTGGTTCCCTCATTATTTGTACTAATAACCTTTATAGGTGAACCGACTTTATTAAAGCTCTTAAGAACTTTCCTAGCTTCAATGGCAACATCTCTAAATTCTATGCGCAAAGTTTCCAAGATAAAAGCTTTCTTTTCGGGGTCCTCAATATCATGAAGCTTAAGAAACATGTATTGCATAAAAGGATTAAGGCTAGCAAACCTAGCTTCTAACATATGAATCAAATAAGCAGAAGCAACTTCATAACTAGGAGCAAGCTCAGCCAAAGACTTTTCCTCAACATCTTTATGCATACTAATATGATTAAAGAACTCCTCGATGTTACTTTTTCCAATAATTGAACCACTACCCACTGAGAGGTCCTCCAAAACATACTTAGGGAACAACATAATGAACTAGAGTAAAGAAGTAACAACTGTAAAGGATACAAATTTTTTGTGTTTTTTATAAAATGATGCAAGTAAAAATAAAGTAAAGAAAAACTTAAAACAAAGTAAAGGATGTGCGTGCGAAACTCCCCTTGCAGAAGTCTTCTTTTTCCTCCCCGGCAACGGCGGCAGAAAAGAGCTTGATGCGACACGGTGTTGATTATGAAAAGCACCGTCCAGTTGGGAACCCCAAGAGGAAGGCATGATGAATATAGAAGCAAGGTTTTCCCTCAGTAAGAAACCAAGGTTTATCGATCCGAAGGGGAAGAAGCCAAGCGACTGAAGGTGATGCTTGATAGCCTAGTGACACTCCAACAAGGGCGCCGTTTATGATCAAACGAGTTAGCGTGTCTTCAACTAGTAGCAGCGTGGAACCTGCACACAACACAACCAAATACTTTGCTCCCAACTTACGATGAGGTTGTCAATCTCACCGGTTTGCTGTAAACAAAGGAATGAGTGTATCGAGTGGAAAATAGTAATAGTGTGCGAGTAAAGTAAACAGTGCGAGTAAAGTAAACAGGTGATAGCAATATAAAGGAAATAAGATCGGGGTCCACAGTTCACTAGTGGTGTCTCTCCATAAGATAAAATAACACATGCTGGTTAAACAAATTACAGTTGGGCAATTGATAGAATAAAGACAACGTGATATGTCAAGAGGATCACTATGAGATTTACTCTGGGCATTACAACAAGATATATAGATCGCCATCCAACTGCATCTATGACTAATAATCCACTTGTGGCGAATCAATCCGAGAACTCCACAGGTATTAAGTTGTGAACAACAGATAACTGCATTAAGCAAAGTGTGTATTGTAAACAAAGCATATGTCGTGGGGATGACTTCAGGGGTATGCCAAGGGCAGCGCTGTATACTGGCTGGCGTCCCAGGAGTCTCCATAGCGTCAAGTAAGATAGACCGGCTCCAGCTAAAGGGCCGACTGCGCCAGCAGCTGGATGGCGACTCCACCGAGGAAAGCCAGAGCCGGGCAATGAAGATAAGATTCCTCCAACGGCTGTGTTGCCGAAAGCAGTCTGGCCCTGACAAGATCGCCAGGGACAAAGGACGGGAGTGACGCCCGCCACGACCGGCCTCCACCAACCAGCGAGCAGGAGCCTTCCCCATGAAAGGATCCGAGGCAAAAGGGAGGGCATATGCCTCCCAGATGCCGGTCCCAGGGGGGAAAGGCGCTTTATAAATTGTAACTATTAGAAGGGGACAACGGTGGGCCAGGAGATCACGCCGAAGACGCAGCCGCGGGGAGCCGGCAGCCGGGCAGCCGACCACTTAATCTGTAACCAGACCCCCGCCTATATAAGGGGGTCTGGACCCTTAGCCTAGGGGATCAAATCCTTCTCCTTCTTCCTCCTCTAGACGAACAGCTTGAGGAGCACTGTAACTACTGTAAAGCTAATAGAAAGCAGGCATGAAGTAGGGGGTTTACCTCCATCGTGGAGGGCCCTAAACCTTGGTAACCGAGGTGTCTCCGTTGGCACAATCCCAAGCCGGACCCATCGTCACCACCGTCGAGCCCCTCCGTTAAGCCATCTCCATGGCTACTGTCTCCAAATTCCCATGACAGTTGGCGCCCACCGTGGGGCAATGCGCGGCGATGACCAGAGTCAAGTTCTAGACGGGATCCCCATCAATCTCCGGTGAGAGGGTCGCCTCTGGCCTCGTCTGGAGGTTTGGCACCCTCGACTGCGTCAGCGACAACTTGGCCTACTTCGGGGACGACGTCGGCGGTAGCGGCTCCTTCCTTGACATCAGCAGCCACTGCTTCTACGTCGCCAAGCCCTTCCCGAAGGAGGTAACCAACGTCCTCGATCCTCTCAGTGACAGAGGCTCGAGTTGCGGCGAAAGCTGTGACTTTGGCGCCATGGTCGAAGTGATGGCCCTGGGAGATGAGGAGGGTGGCGACCCACCGCGCTCTGCGCGCCCGCCGCTCGAGCGCCTTCCTCTGTAGGAGCAGAACGCTCCACTCCTAGAGCAGGACATCTCGGACGTCGCCGTCGTGGACCTGCACGCACCGCTCGACCGCGTCATCGACCCCGCCCAGGTCGCGGAGGCCCTGGAGCGGACGCGCCTCGTTCTCCTCAGCAGGACGGCGCGCATGGAGATGCGCCCGATGAGCTCGTCCGCGACCAGCAGCGTGGCCATGGACTTGACGCCGCGGGCCCTAGCCAGGTCCAGCGATCGCCATCGACAAGCCCAAGCTTTGGAGGGCGCAGATAGGGCGGCCGCGCCCCGAGCAGTAACACCTGAGGACGCCGCGTCCAGCAGGCTGGCAGAGCTGGAGGGCCACGCCCAGTCCCGGCACCGACGCCAGGGCTAGAGCCTCAAGTTCGCCAGCCGGCCCTGCACATCCATCTGTGGCTTGACCACATGAAGAAGCTTCCCAAGGGACCTGCTAGCTCAAAGCGAGCGGCTACCGACCAAGGAGGCCCGGGGGCTGCGGGCGGCGGTCAGGCACGCAAGGAGGGCAAGTACACCCTCGATGCTGCACTTGACCAGCCCTGCAAGTTCCACAGCACCCCCGGTAGGGAAGCGACCCACTCCACGCGTCAGTGCCGCTTCTTGAGAGAGCTAGAGCAGCGTGCTCGGCAGCTCCCTGGAGGCCTGCAAGCGCAGCCGGCTGGAGGTCAGGAGGACCAGCAGCATGAGCCGGCTGCGGATGATCCGGATCAAGGTGAGGAGGACTTTCCGGCGGATGTTGAGCAATATCACATCTTTACTACCCCGGGCAAAGACAAAAGGAACGACCTTTGGCATGAGGCAGAGGTGAACGCCGTCATGCCTGCAGAGCCCTAGTTCATGCACTGGTCCGAGGCGGCCATCACCTGGGGACGCGAAGACCATCCGCAATTGATGCCCAGCCCTGGAGAGTATGCTCTGGCCTTGGACCCCATCATACGCTCCAATACTCACACGTGCCGGTTGTCCCGCGTGCTCATCGACGGTGGCAGCAGCATTAACCTTCTCTACCGAAGCTCACTGGAGAAGTTGGGCATCCCGCTTGCTCAGCTGAAACCGAGCCGGCTCACCTTCCACGGCATCGTGCCTAGGCAGTCGTGCACCCCTTTGGGCAAGGTGCAGCTGGAGGTTCTCTTCGGGGAGAAGGGAAATAGCCACCGCGAGCCCATCTGGTTCGAGGTGGTGGACATCAGCAGTCCTTACCATGCATTGCTTGGCCGCCCGGCTCTGGCAAAGTTCATGGCAGTGCCGCATTATGCCTACCTGAAGATGAAGCTCCCAGGGCCCAGAGGCATGATTATAGTCTCGGGAAGCTTGAAGAAGTCTCTGGCTTGCGCCAAGGAGAGCTCACAGCTGGCGGAGGCACTGGTCATCGCCGAGGAGAAGCGGCAGCTTCTACATCGCGTGGAGCTAGCCCAGCAAGATGTGCCGGTTCGCCAGTCACCGGTGGAGAAGTTCAAGCCAGCCAATGACACCAAGAAGATCCTGCTGGACGAGAGCGACCCCTCCAAGTACGTCATCATCGGCACCGGCCTTTCTGCTAAATAGGAAAGCGAGCTCACCAGCTTCCTCCGTGAGAATCAGGACATCTTCGCATGGTCTCCAAAGGACATGCCAGGTGTGCCGAGGGAGCTAGCTGAGCACTCACTCAATGTCCGGCCAGATGCCAAACCGGTCAAGCAACCGCTGCGGCGCTTTGCAGAAGAGAAAAGGAAAGCCATTGGCAAGGAGATTGCCCGGCTCCTCGCAGCTGGCTTCATTATGGAGGTGTTCTACCCTGATTGGCTAGCGAACCCAGTCTTGGTTCTGAAGAAGAACAACACTTGGCGAATGTGTATCGACTACACCAGCCTCAACAAGGCTTGCCCCAAAGATCCTTTTGCACTTCCGCGCATCGACCAGGTGATCGATTCCACAGCCGGCTGTGACCTGCTGTCCTTCCTGGATGCCTATTTAGGCTATCACTAGATCCTGCTCTACCAGCCGGATCAGATCAAGACATCCTTCATCACCCCATATGGAGCTTATTGCTATGTCACCATGCCATTCGGCCTGAAGAACGCTGGAGCCACTTACCAGCGAACCATGCAGCGATGTTTGCGGGGGCAGATTGGTCGGAATGTACACGCCTACGTAGATGACGTGGTGGTGAAGACTAAGCAGAGCGGCACGCTCCTGGACGATCTCAAGGAGACCTTTGCCAACCTGCGGCGCTATCGCATGAAGCTCAATCCTGAGAAGTGCACCTTTAGCGTGCTGGCTGGACAGCTACTAGGTTATATCGTTTCCGAGCGAGGGATCGAGGCTAACCCCTCGAAGATAAAAGCCATCGAGGCCCTAGAGCCGCCCACCCGGCTCAGAGATGTGCAGAAGTTTGCTGGGTGCTTGGCCTCGCTCAGCCGGTTTGTCAGCCGGCTCGGCGAGAAAGCCATGCCGTTATACCAGCTGATGAAGAAGATAGACCATTTCATTTGGTCCCAGCGCGCTGACGATGCCTTCAACGACCTCAAGCGAGCCTTGTCTATCGCGCCAATCTTGGCAGCGCCGGCTCCGCGAGAACCAATGCTGCTCTACATCGCAGCTACTCTGCGGGTCATCAGCGTTGTGATCGTGGTGGAGCGAACTGAGGAAGGCAAGGAGCTGCCGGTTCAGCGCCCGGTGTACTACTTGAGTGAGGTGCTCACTCTCTCCAAGCAAAACTACCCGCACTACCAGAAGGTTGCCTACGGCGTGTACATGGCGGCCAAGAAGCTGAAGCACTACTTCGAGGAGCACTCTATCACGGTGGTGAGCACCACTCCACTTTCAGAGATCATAGGGTGCAAGGATGCAACCAGCCGGGTAGCCAAATGGGCGATTGAGCTTGCAGCTCACACCATTCAATACAAGCCTAGAACGACGATCAAGTCCCAGATCATAGCAGACTTCTTCGCCGATTGGGGGGAGCACCAGTACCTGCCACCGGATCCAGACTCCACCCACTGGCACATGCACTTTGATGGCTCCAAGATGCTCGATGGTGTGGGAGCCGGTGTCGTCCTCACCTCTCCTAAGGGAGACAAGCTGCAGTATGTGCTGCAGGTGCATTTCCGCGTGTCGAACAACGTCGTGGAATACGAAGCCCTGGTACATGGGCTCAAGCTGGCCAAGGAGATCGGCATCCGGAGGATCTTCTGTTTCGAAGACTCCGACCTGGTGGTGCATGATGACCCACAAGTATAGGGGGTGTATCGTAGTACTTTCGATAAATAAGAGTGTCGAACCCAACGAGGAGCAGAAGGTGTTGATAAGCGGTTTTGATCAAGGAATCACTATAAATACTAGCAAACAGGTTTTTAGGGGTATTTGGTAATACGAGTAAATAAAGTGCGAGTAAATAAAAGATAGTAGTAACAATTGCAGCAAGTGGCCCAATCCTTTCTTCAGCAAAGGACAAGCCGGTTGTGTAGTTATAATAACCAAACGTTCTCGAGGACACACGGGAGTTTCTGTCAAGAGCTTTCGCTTCATAGAGCCAATAGTATTCATTGGTTTGATAGGTGTTATGGGGGTGAACCTGTGCTAGCGCACTACCCTTACTAGGATAAATACACACTTGTGATTATACCCCTTGCAAGCATCCACAAATACAAGATAGTAATTAAGATAAATCTAACCACAGCCTTAAACTCTAAGATCCTACGCTCCCTGGTGCAATGGTTTCCCAACGGAGGTTTAGGTTTCTGTCACTCCAGCAACCCCACAATCGGTAGCCAAATACACAATGCATCTCACTAGGCCCATAAATGGTGAAGTATCATGTAGTCGACGTTCACATGACACCACTAGTGAAATAGCACCACAACAATATCAAACCATTAAATATTTCTCAACAATAATTCACTACTAACATCTTGACTTCTCCCATGTCCTCAAGAACTAAACGAACTACTCACAAGACATCATATGGATCATGATCAGAGGTGAAATAATGGTAAATAACAATCTGAACATAAACCTTAATTCAATGGTTCTACTCAATAGCATCAACTACAAGAGTAATCAACACCGGGAAAGTTTCCCCTATGAATATAACAAGATCCAACTCAAGATGTTACAGCGGGATGGCGTGGTGATGGTGGAGATGAAGGTGCTGGTGATGGAGATGATGATGATGATGATCCCGATGAAGTCCGGTGCGATGGTGATGACGATGGCGACGATCTCCCCTCTCCGGGAAGGAATTTCCCCGGCAGATTTCTGCCTGCCGGAGAGCTTTTCTCTCTCTAGTGTTTTCCGCCCCGCAGAGGCGGCGGTGTCTAACTCTGAGCCCCCCCCTGACTTAGGTTTTCGGGGACCATGAAGTACGCGGAGGGGCGAGACCAGAAGTGGGCCAGGGCTCCCTCACACAGGGCTGGCGCGGCCAGGGGGCTGGCCACGCCACCCTGGCATGTTGGGCCCCCTGGCTCCTCTCGACTCCCCCTTCTGGCTTCCTGAGTCTTCTGGGAAAATATAATTTCTGGGTATTTTTCTGGAATTTTCCTGATCTTCAAAATATGGTCTCTTGATGGTCCTTTTTCCAGCAGAATCCTGACTCCGGCAGCAACTCCTCCGATGATCATCAAACATGCGAAAGCAAAGAAAATAACATAAGTATCATATCTAAATATGAAATATATCAATGAATAACAGTAAATTATGATACAAAATAGTGATGCAAATTGGACGTATCAACCCCCCCAAGCTTAGACCTCGCTTGTCCCCAAGCGAAAACTAAACTCAGTAAACATGACCACAGGTTTATGGAGTGAAGTGTCGATAATCAAAATATGGACAAGAAGCATCACATTTACCAAGGCACAAATTATAATAAACAGCAACTTCCCTTTATAAGATATAGACTTGCAATAGGTAAAAGGGAATCACATGTAAAGATGCACAAGGTAAACTATAATTGGCAATGGCAAACCTTAGTTCTTGGTCAAAGAATGGAGAACAAACTATTCTCTCTTTTAAATGGAGCCTTTTAAAATAGAGCTAATATAGCAAAGACTATATGCCCAACAAAGTAAACTTTTGCATTCATAGAAAGCTTTCAAAGATATATTCCTTCAGACAAAAGCATTATACAAAACAATGAAGATAATAAACATGATTAAACGGATCAACATATGGATGAGTGAAACATAACAACTCAAATGCTTGCTTTAGATAGAGGGAAATAGGTTGACTCAACATAAAAGTAAAAGAAAGGCCCTTCGCAGAGGGAAGCAGGGATTAAACATGTGCTAGAGCTTTTCATTTGTAAAATAGAGGTAAAAAGTTATTTTGAGAGGTGGTTGCTTTTGTCAACGACTAGCAACGGAGTTCTTGATATCTTCCATACTAAACAAGTGAGAGCGGTTCTGAGATGTTTGATTAAATGGCACTTTGGTGCTCTTTTATAGCTTTGCACTCCTCCCCACCTTTTTCCTTTCTCAAACCATGGCTAACTGATTCCATCGGGTGCCGACCAGCTTTCACATTCCATGGAGGAGTGCTTTTCTTTTCTTTTTCTTTTTGAGATTATAATGGTCTGACCAGCTCCCTTGCAAAATTAATGATGAGCAGATGAAGCTGCCTAGTCGAAGGGTACTTAATTTAGTATGGAAGATAACAAACCCATCCACTACGTCCTCATGAGCTAAAAACAGTGGCACAAAATGAGAAGTGTTTGAAGGTTTTTGAAAGGTAGCACATGAAAATTTACTTGGAATGGCTTAAAATACCATGCATAGGAATTTATAGTGGACTCTTTGGAAGTGACTTGCCTTTTGGGAGTTGGATGCACGAGAAGTATTTCCTCTCAGTACAGGTTTTTGGCTAGCAAGGCTGGGTAGCAAGCATATGAGTTGCATGAAACAAACAAACATACATATAATAAGAACAATCATGCAAACTCCCTTGAAGGTACAACAATTTTAACTTTAAGAATAACAATGCTTATAAGCCAAGCATAAGGGAAAACTGAAGTGATGTAACTGCAAGCACTTCTTTATTCTTTTCTACTCAAACCTCAAGGTAAAGTTGCTACTGACCAAGCTAGGTTTTCCAAAACCAACTAAATCTACTCATGCTCCCAATGTGATACCAACACCAATCAACAAGACTAGTCATACAAGAGAGATTGCAAACTAACATAAAGTGTGCGAAAAGTAAACGATAAAACTTCTCATTAATATTTTATTACCGCAACTCACACCAAGGGATACATAGATAACTAACTAAGGAGGATACTTCCAAGCTGCAAACTATTCTATAAGATAACTTCTTTATTCATGATATGACTCTACTTTGAAAAGTAAATGAGCAAAAGGTAATGATGTGATACCGCGGCACTCCCCCAAGCTTGGAACAAGCCAAGGGGATGCCTATACCAATGACGAATTACTCCTTTGGCGGTGGTGGTGAATCTTCATCGTTGTCGTACTTCCAAGGCAGAGGTCCTCCGTCAAGGAAGGATGTCTTGGTCTCCAAAATCCTGAAACTTGCAGCAGCACTCATTTGTTGAAATCTAGCTTCATACTCACAATTTTGGTTCTGCACGTCGTAGAATTGTGCTTGTAATTGGCTAGTCGTCTCCTGGAGTGAGAGGACATCCTTCCAAAGCTCTGTAGTCTCCTTCTTGTACTTGGCAACAAGCTCTTGATTAATCCTATAGATAATGTCCACCTCGCATTCCGCCATCTTCTTGTATTTGAAAACTTCCTGTTCCAGTGCTTCCATCCTGGCTTCGAGACTCCCTTCTCCCTTGGGTCCTTGAACGTCTTTAATCTGCAACTCCCCATCCTTGAGTGACAACTCCTTCAGATGCATCTTTAGCTCCCTCATATACGGATTGATGGAATCCGCAAGAGGGTTCTCTTTAGATGAACCGGACGAAGACATTATAACTCCAAAGCCGAGGGCAATCCCTGACAGAAACAGCTCAAAACAAAACACGACGAGAAAACGATATACACACCTTGGGGACTCCGGGGGGTTAAATAGGTGAAAATTATACATCGAAACGAAGTCACAGGAGGAAACCGGGACAGAAACGAGTTCCGGGGTGTTCTCACACATAGTTGGCGCGGCCAAGGGTGGGCCCGCGCCACCTGTGTGTGAGACACACACGGACTCTTTTTCCTGCCCGTTTTCATCTCGTGATTTTTCATATTTAGTAAAAACAGCAAAAATATTAATGGAAGAACTTTTCGCGAAACTTTTCTAACTAGAACTGTTACCTATTCGAAAGCAAACTCTGCAGGTACCTGCAATTTGTCTTGGATGAATTCTTCCGGAGAAACTGTTTCAATAACATCAACATCTTCATTATAAGAATCTCCAGAAATATAATGCTTGAGTCTTTGCCCATTCACCACTTGTGTAGAATCATCTTTCAATGAAGCAATCTTAATAGCACCTGAGCGGTACACTTCCACAATAACATATGGTCCTTCCCATTTCGAAAGTAATTTTCCTGCAAAAAATCTGAGACGAGACCTATACAAAAGAACTTTCTCACCAACATGAAACTCTCTCTTAAGAATTCTCTTATCATGCCATTGCTTGACTTTCTCTTTAAAAAGTCTGGCATTCTCATACGCTTCGTTTCTCCACTCATCTAGAGAACTCAAATCTAACAACCTTTTCTTACCGGCTAGTTTAAAATCTCTGTTAAGCTCTCTCACTGCCCAAAAAGCTTTGTGTTCTAATTCTAAAGGCAAGTGACACGCTTTTCCGTAAACCATCTTATAAGGAGACATACCCATGGGATTCTTATAAGCAGTTCTATAAGCCCATAAAGCGTCGTTTAACTTACTAGCCCAGTTTTTCCTAGATCTATTGACAGTCTTCTGCAAGATAGACTTGATCTCCCTATTTGAAAGCTCTACCTGCCCACTAGTTTGGGGATGATAAGCAGAAGCAATTCTATGATTGGCATCATATTTAGCAAGAGTTTTTCTAAAAATACCATGAATAAAATGAGAACCTCCGTCAGTCATAAGATATCTAGGCACTCCGAACCTAGGAAAAATAACATCCTTAAGCATTTTCAACGAGGTCTCACCATCGGCGCTCTTTGTAGGTATGGCTTCTACCCATTTAGTAACATAATCAACAGCAACAAGTATATGGGTATAGCCTTTTGAAGGAGGAAAAGGACCCATAAAGTCAAATCCCCAACAATCAAACGGTTCAATAATAAGAGTGTAATTCATAGACATCTCATTGCGTCTAGAAATATTACCAACTCTTTGACATTCATCACAAGATAAAACATACCTTCTGGCATCTTTAAAGAGGGTTGGCCAATAAAAACCTGACTGCAGAACCTTCTGCGCGGTTCTATCCCCAGCATGATGCCCTCCGTAGGCGCTGCTATGGCATTTCCTTAATATCTCTTGTTGCTCATATTCCGGTACGCATCTTCTCATAATACCATCAACTCCTTCTTTATATAAATGTGGGTCATCCCAAAAATAATGCCTCAAATCATAAAAGAATTTTCTTCTTTGCTGAGCTGTAAAGGTCGGAGGCAAATACTTGGAAATAATAAAGTTAGCATAATCAGCATACCATGGAAGGTCTCGCGAAGTTACATTAATTGTAGCCAACTGTTCATTTGGAAAACTATCATTAACAGGAATAGGATCAAAAGAAATGTTTTCCAATCTAGACAAGTTGTCAGCCACAGGATTTTCAGCACCTTTCCTATCTACGATATGCAAATCAAACTCTTGTAAAAGCAACACCCATCTAATAAGCCTAAGCTTAGCATCCTTCTTAGTCATAAGATATCTAATAGCAGCGTGATCAGTATGAATAGTAACTTTAGAATCAACAATGTAAGATCTAAACTTATCACATGCAAAAACAACAGCAAGAAACTCTTTCTCAGTAGTAGCATAATTCTTCTGAGCAGCATCAAGAGTCTTACTAGCATAATGAATAACATTCAACTTATTATCTATGCGCTGTCCAAGAACAGCACCAACAACAAAATCACTAGCATCACACATAATTTCAAAAGGTAAATTCCAATCAAGTGGTTGAACAATAGGAGCAGTAGTTAAAGACTTCTTAAGAGTTTCAAAAGCTTCCTTACAATCATCATCAAAGACAAATGGTACATCCTTTTGAAGAAGATTGGTAAGAGGCTTTGAAATCTTAGAGAAATCTTTAATAAACCTCCTATAGAAACCAGCGTGACCAAGAATACTACGAATACCTTTAACATCTCTGGGACAAGGCATTTTCTCAATTGCCTCCACTTTTGCTCTGTCAACTTCAATACCTCTTTCAGAAATTTTATGTCCAAGGACATTTCCTTCATTCACCATAAAGTGGCATTTCTCCCAATTAAGAACAAGGTTAGTTTCTTCGCACCTCTGCAAAACTTTATCAAGGTTGTGCAAACAATTATCAAAAGAAGTTCCATAGACGGAGAAATCGTCCATGAAGACCTCCACAATTTCTTCACAAAAGCCATGAAAAATAGCAGACATGCATCTTTGAAAAGTAGCAGGAGCATTGCATAAACCAAACGGCATACGTCTATAAGCATAACTTCCATAAGGACAAGTAAAAGTGGTTTTCTCTTGATCATCCTTCTTAACAGCAATTTGAGAAAAACCAGAATAACCATCAAGGAAACAAAAATGAGTCTTCTTAGACAACCTTTCTAGCATTTGATCTATAAACGGCAAAGGGTAATGATCTTTTTTAGTAACTTTGTTTACCTTCCTATAATCAATGCACATTCTATAACCAACTACTACCCTTTGAGGAATAAGCTCGTTATTCTCATTAGGCACAACAGTCATACCTCCTTTCTTAGGAACACAATGAACAGGACTAACCCATCTACTATCAGCAATAGGATAAATGATACCAGCATCAAGGAGTTTTAATACCTCATTTCTTCCCACATCTTTCATTTTGGGAATTAGGCAGCGTTGATGCTCCACGGCTGGCTTCGCGTCTTTCTCCATATTAATGGCATGCTGACATAAAGTGGGAGAAATCCCTTTTAAATCATCCAGAGTATATCCCATAGCTCCTCGGTGTTTCCTCAATATCTCCAATAATCTTTCTTCTTCCTTCCCTAAAAGTTTAGAACTAATAATAACAGGATATATTTTCTTATCATCAATATAAGCATATTTAAGATTATCAGGCAAAGGCTTTAATTCAAACACAAGATCTTCTTTAGGCGGTAAAGTGGTACCAAGATCCTCCACAGGTAGATTATGTTTGAGTAACGGTGGTTCACGAAGAAGAATGTCGTCAATCTCTTCTCTTTCCTTGCTAAAAACATCACTTTCGTGATCTTCCATGAATTGCTGCAAGGCATTATTAGGAGCAAGAGCAATAGAAGCAAGCTGTTCAACTCGAAAATTTTCATTAGGCGTGTCATTTTCATAAGAAGTCTTAGCAAACTTGGAAAAATTAAACTCATAAGACTCTCCATTAAACTTAGTAAAAAAATTCTCCTTCTTACAATCTATCACGGTGCCACAAGTGTTCAAAAATGGTCTACCAAAAATAATAGGACAAGTTTTACTAGCCTCCTTACCAAGTACTAGAAAATCAGTAGGGTATTTAGTCTTACCACAAAGAACTTCCACATCTCGAACAATACCGAGAGGCCACACAGTCTGTCTATTAGCAAGCTGAACAACCACATCAATATCTTCAAGTTCACAAGCGCCAATCTCGTGCATGATTTCTTTGTAAAGCTCTAAGGGAATAGCACTTGCACTAGCACCAATATCACATAAACCATAATAGCAATGATATCCAATCCTGACAGAAATAACAGAAACACTTGCTTTCCTATGCTTTTTAAGATGCGAGAGAATGTTAGAAGCATCTTCACAAAAAAGAATATATTCATCCCCTACATCTTTAGTAACAAGATCCTTCAATATAGCTACAGGAGACTTAATAGTAATTTGCTCATCAGGTTCTGCAGCTTTCTTAGTACTTTTATTAGACACACTTACCAAGGTAGAATACTTTTTTACCTTAGCAGGGAAAGGTGTCTTCTCAAAATAAGGTTCAGGCACAATGCTATCAACAGTACAAACTTCAGTAGCTGCAGCAGGAATATGACTAATAGAATCTTTATAAGGCGCATGATATTTATTCCAATCTTTCTTTGGAACATCAATATAAGAGGCAAAGGCCTTAAGACAATTAGCAAGTATTTGAGAATCAAGACCATAAGCAGCGCTAACACTATGAAAGTCATTGGTTCCCATAAAAGATTTAATGCATTCATAATCATAGTTTATACCTGACTTCCTACCTTTGTCGTTTTCCCATCCTTCAGCATTTTCTTGTATACGGTCAAGAAGTTTCCACTTAGCATCTTCTTTCATATGTGTAAATGATCCAAAGCAAGAAGCATCCAAATGATCCTTATCAGGAAGAGTAAGCCGCGCATAAAAATTATCAATAACAATATTATTGGGGAGCTCATGAATGGGGCATTTGAGCATTAGTAACTTCAATCTCCCCCACGCTTGAGCAATACTCTCTCCATCATGAGGCCAAAAATTATATATCCGGTTATGGTCTTTATGAATTTCACTTGGAGGATAAAACTTGGAATAAAAGAGAGGCACAATATCCTCCCATGCCATAGATGGACCATCTTGGAGTAGCCGATACCACTCCTCAGCTTTGCCTTTCAATGATAATGAGAATAATTTCTTCTTAACCTGGCTTGGTGAAATACCTGCACATCTGAACAACTCGCATAATTCATGTATAAATAACAAGTGATCACCCGGATGGACAGTTCCATCTCCTGAATAGCAGTTATCCATAATTCGCCCAACAATTTTCATAGGTATTTTAAAAGGATCAATTTCAGCAGGCGGTGGCGGTGGTGGTTCCTCCGCATGTGCAGCAGTAGTAGTAGTAGATGTGTTTCCAAATAGGAAACCAAATGGAGAGTTCTCCATAGCAGAGTAAAATAAAAATAAAAGACAAAATAAAAACAATACTCACAGCGATGGTTACCTGTACCAATTCCACTCTTCAATAGCGCTACACTCCCCGGCAACGGCGCCAGAAAATAGTCTTGATGACCCACAAGTATAGGGGGTGTATCGTAGTACTTTCGATAAATAAGAGTGTCGAACCCAACGAGGAGCAGAAGGTGTTGATAAGCGGTTTTGATCAAGGAATCACTGTAATACTAGCAAACAGGTTTTCAGGGGTATTTGGTAATACGAGTAAATAAAGTGCGAGTAAATAAAAGACAGTAGTAACAATTGCAGCAAGTGGCCCAATCCTTTCTTCAGCAAAGGACAAGCCGGTTGTGTACTTATAATAACCAAACGTTCTCGAGGACACACGGGAGTTTCTGCCAAGAGCTTTCGCTTCATAGAGCCAATAGTATCCATTGGTTTGATAGGTGTTATGGGGGTGAACCTGTGCTAGCACACTACCCTTACTAGGATAAATACAAACTTGTGATTATACCCCTTGCAAGCATCCGCAAATACAAGAAAGTAATTAAGATAAATCTAACCACAGCCTTAAACTCTAAGATCCTACGCTCCCTAGTGCAATGGTTTTCCAACGGAGGTTTAGGTTTCTGTCACTCCAGCAACCCCACAATCGGTAGCCAAATACACAATGCATCTCACTAGGCCCATAAATGGTGAAGTATCATGTAGTCGACGTTCACATGACACCACTAGTGAAATAGCACCACAACAATATCAAACCATTAAATATTTCTCAACAATAATTCACTACTAACATCTTGACTTCTCCCATGTCCTCAAGAACTAAACGAACTACTCACAAGACATCATATGGATCATGATCAGAGGTGAAATAATGGTAAATAACAATCTGAACATAAACCTTAATTCAATGGTTCCACTCAATAGCATCAACTACAAGAGTAATCAACACCGAGAAAGTTTCCCCTATGAATATAACAAGATCCAACTCAAGATGTTACAGCGGGATGGCGTGGTGATGGTGGAGATGAAGGTGCTGGTGATGGAGATGATGATGATGATGATCCCGATGAAGTCCGGTGCGATGGTGATAACGATGGCGACGATCTCCCCTCTCCGAGAAGGAATTTCCCCGGCAGATTTCTGCCTGCCGGAGAGCTTTTCTCTCTCTGGTGTTTTCCGCCCCGCAGAGGCGGCGGTGTCTAACTCTAAGCCCCCCTGACTTAGGTTTTCGGGGACCATGAAGTACGCGGAGGGGCGAGACCAGAAGTGGGCCAGGGCTCCCTCACACAGGGCTGGCGCGGCCAGGGGGCTGGCCACGCCACCCTGGCGTGTGGGGCCCCCCTGGCTCCTCTCGACTCCTCCTTCTGGCTTCCTGAGTCTTCTGGGAAAATATAATTTCTGGGTATTTTTCTGGAATTTTCCCGATCTTCAAAATATGGTCTCTTGATGGTCCTTTTTCCATCAGAATCCTGACTCCGGCAGCAACTCCTCCGATGATCATCAAACATGCGAAAGCAAAGAAAATAACATAAGTATCATATCTAAATATGAAATATATCAATGAATAACAGTAAATTATGATACAAAATAGTGATGCAAATTGGACGTATCAGTGCACCAGGTCTCTGGGGAATGGGATGCCAAGGACGCCAACATGGCCTCCTACCACTTCTATGTGTAGCAGCTCTGCGGATTCTTCAAGGGCCATGAGTTCCATCACGTCCCAAGGGCAAACAACGACGAAGCAGACCGGCTGTCCAAGATCGGCTCCACCAGGCAAGACGTCCCGGCTGGGGTGTCGTTGGAGATCATCCGCAAGCCATCCATCAAGCCTTCGCCGGAGTCAACCTCCATCTTCGTGCCCGGAGACCCAGCTCCGGCTCAAGCGCCGCCACCGGACTCGGGGGCTGCCGCCTCGGGGCTGAAGGAAGCAGCCGGCCCACCCAGCACGGCCGACTCGACGAAGGACTCGGGGGCTGCCGTCTTCGGACCAGCCCCTACAGCCGGCCAACTAGGCGAAGCTGGCACGATGGAAGACCCAGGGGCTGCTGATCCCCTGGTCGCTAGTGTCTTCCACATACGGGAGATACCATCCTGGACAGAGTTGTTCTCTAACTACCTCATCACTGGGGACCTGCCTCAGGATGAAGTGGAAGCGAGGCGACTTCAACGTCGCGCACTGGCGTACACCATCATCAATAGTGAACTGTACAAGCGCAGCGTGTTTGGAATTTTCCGGAAGTGCATCGAGCCGGAAGAAGGGATAGAGCTGCTGAGAGAGATACATCAAGGGGAGTGCGGGCACCACGCATCTTCTAGAGCCTTGGTGGCTAAGGCCTTCCGCCATGGTTTCTACTGGCCAACGGCCCTGAAGGACGTAGAGCGGCTAGTGAAGCATTGCAACGGTGTCAGCATTTCTCCAAGCATCGACACACCCCGGCGGTAGCCCTGAAGACCATCCCGCTCACTTGGCCATTTGCTGTCTAGGGCCTGGACATGGTAGGACCAATGAAAACAGCACCCGGGGGCTTGACGCATCTGCTGGTCGCAGTGGACAAGTTCACCAAGTGGATCAAAGCAAAACCAATCAAAAAACTTGACGGCTCGTCCACCATCAAGTTCTTCAACGAGATCATCACGAGATATGGAGTCCCCCACAGCATCATCACTGACAATGGGACAAACTTTGCAAAGGGAGTCTTCGCAGAGTACTGTGGCCAGAAAGGCATCCGGCTGGACTTGGCATCAGTGGCGCATCCTCAGTCCAATGGGAAAGTGGAGAAAGCAAATGGGTTGGTCCTAGCCGGCATCAGACCAAGACTGGTCGAGCCTCTCGAGCGTTCAGCTGGCTGTTGGGTCAAAGAACTGCCCTTAGTGCTCTGGAGCCTGCGCACTACCCCAAATCGTTCTGTCGGCTTCACACCTTTCTTCCTGGTCTATGGAGCCGAAGCGGTGCTGCCCACTGACATTGAATTCGATGCACCCAGAGTTGTCCAGTACACGGAGAAGCAAGCAAAAGAAGCTCGTGAAGATGGCATCGACCTCCTCGAGGAGGCACGAGAGCAGGCCTTGGCCAGATCAGCGCTCTATCAGCAGCAGCTGTGATGATACCATAGCTGGAAAATCCGCCCACTCGCGTTTTGCAAAGGTGATCTTGTACTCCGGCTGGTCCAAAACACCAAGGGCATGCACAAGCTGTCTTCTCCCTGGGAGGGACCGTTCATTGTCAGCCGGGTGCTAGGCAATGGGGCATATTACCTCATCAATGCACAAGAGCCCAGGAAGAACAAGGCAGATAACTCTGACAAGAAGACGGAGCGTCCCTAGAATGTCAGTCTCCTAAGACCTTTCTTCTGCTAAGGCAAAAGCTTGTACCCCAAAAAACTTGTCAATGAATAAAGGATAACGGAGCGGCTAGTTACAGCCGGCTCCGAGGAAAACACTTCGTGTATGTTTTGCTTCCTGCGTTATTCACTTGACCGGTAGCCGGCTCCGGGCTCCGGGCACCGAGCCACAGCCGGCAGCCCTAAAAAATGATCGATTCCTCGTCAGCCGGATGAGTACTACGTATGAAGAAGGTCTCGAGCCCAACCTCCATCTTCTGGCTCTGCGTAGATGGACGGATAGGAGCCAGCATTTCAAATACAAAGGAAAACCGCAGAGAAAAAACTGTAAACGATAGAAAATTGCTCAACTAAGCGTTGAAGGCAGTGCTCGTTAACCATGCGTTGGCTAGCACAAGTCGGGTGCCCGATAAACCTAAGTACTACTTCTCACTCCGCGACATGCTCCCACCCTAGGCCGGCATTTGGCTGCCGGCCCAAGGGAGACCAACCGGCACCAGGCTGCCGGTTCGGGGTAGAAGCACTAGTAGGAAAACCCTTATAGGTGGGATGCAATTCTGTGGTGCACTAGCCAGCAGTGCGCCACAGAAATTATTTCTGTGGCGCACCTGGTCTGGTGCGCCACAGAATTAGGACATTTCTGTGGTGCACCAAACGACCATGCGCCACAGAAATTGGGTGGGGCCCACTCCCTGCCAGCCCCAATCATTGGTTCCACTAATTCTGTGGTGCACTGGACCTGATGCGCCACAGAATTAGGACATTCTGTGGCGCATCAGGTCCGGTGCGCCACAGAATTAGGACATTCTGTGGCGCACCAGGGCCAGTGCGCCACAAAATTAGTGTAATTTAGTGGCGCACTAGCCCTGGTGCGCCACAGAATGTCCTAATTCTGTGGCGCACTTGACCTGATGCACCACAGATTTAGCTCGTCCCACACCTTTAAAGTGCCAACCTCCCACACCTACCACACTCTCAAGCCATTCATCTTCCTCTCCTCCATCTAGATCTAGCTCTAGCTCCCTTCCCTCTCATCCCATTTTGGCCATAGTTTTCACTTTCTTTGGTACTTATTGTACTTACTTTGGTTGATACATAATTGGCGGTGAGGAGAAGCCTCTCCATACTCTCTCCTCCTCTCCAACTCATCGATCGTGGTCTCGTCTCGGTATCGAATCTACAAGGTGAGTATTTGGAGGGGACATGCATGCGCATGTCGATCTTGTGTATGGATGATTGTTGCACATGAAGCGCTTGTGTGTGTGCCGGTGTGGTGCATGGATGTTTGTCGAGACGTTGATTCATTTCTGTTTTGGCAAATTTTTGCACTACCCATACGTCCTACCTTTAGGAGAGGTCATGCTGAATTTTTCCGCTCTATGTATACCTTTAGGAGAGGTCCATGCATGTGTGTGCATGTGTTGCGGTTCTAATTTTCTGCTCTATGTATACCATTTGCAGACAACCATGGTCCTCTCGATGAGTTCCGCTCGAATTAGTAGATAAAGAAAGATGCGAAGGAGGACATGATTCGGAACAATAGGCGCCAGATAAGATGTCCGTGTCGATCATGCAAACTCGAGCGCTGGATCAACCCTGATTCCGAACAACTGGAGGAGCACCTGCTGAGGCGCGGTTTCATGCAGGACAACCAGGCGCGGCTGGCCCCAACAAATGCTGCGCATGAAGACCATGGTGGCGAGCGAGATGACGAAGCACCACATGTCGGCGGAGAATATCATCATGAAGAAGAAGTCGGCGGAGACGATCATCATGAAGTAGAAGTTGCCGGCGGAGAAGATCATGATGAAGAAGAAGATTCCGGCGCGACTCCGCTAATTTCGGCCTTGCGGGACTCTCATGTTCAAGATCTTCTCCTCCAGGAGACGAGCAACGACAGAGCTGCAGCCAGGGAAAAAATACTAAAGAACTCTTTGTTTTCCATTAAGCCTAACTAGTAGGGGTTTTACCTCCATCGTGGAGGGCCCTGAACCTGGGTAACCGAGGTGTCTCTGTTGGCACAATCCCGAGCCGAACCCATCGTCACCACCGTCGAGCCCCTCCGTTAAGCCATCCCCATGGCTACTGTCTCCAAATTCCCACGACAGCATATGCCCTCGAGCATATGAATGTTGTTTTCCCCCTAGTAGCAATAGCACATCTACAACCTTAGAGGTTTCTGTCAATCCCCCAGATTAAATAGAGGCATGAACCCACTATCGAGCATAAATACCCCCTCTTGGAGTCACTAGCAACTACTCGGCCAAGATAGCTACTAACAACGGAGAGCATGCAAGATCATAAACAAAATAGAGATAACATAAGATAATATTCAGCACATCAACTCAATCATAACACCAATATTCATCGGATCCCAACAAACACAACATGTAGAATTACATAACGGTGATCTCGATCATGTAAGGCAGCTCACGAGATCTAAACATGAATCACATGGTGGAGAATACAACCATCTAGCTACTGCTATGGACCCATAGTCCAAGGTAGACTACTCACTCATCACACCGGAGGCAAGCATGGCGATGAAGAAGACCTCCGGTGGCGATTCCCCTCTCCGGCAGGGTGCCGGGAAGAGCTTCTGGACCCTCCCGATCTTTGGGTCGACGGTGGCGGCAGATCGCGATGTATTCTGGAAAAGTGATCGGGTCTTTAGGTTTTTCCCATTGGGGGGTCTTTATAGGCGAAGGGGCGCCGTCAGAGGTGGACCAGGGGGCCCACACCATAGGCCGGCGCAGGGCAGGGGTGGGCTGCGCCCCCTGGTGGTATGGCCGCCCTCTGGTCCAGCTCCGTCTCCTCTTCGGTGTTCTAGAAGCTCCGTGAAATATCTGGACGTCTGGCTTTGGTTTCGTCCAATTCCGAAAATATTTCCTGTGTAACTTTTCTAAAACACAAAAATAGCAGAAAACAGGGAACTGGCACTGTGGCATCTCGTTAATAGGTTAGTTCCGGAAAATGCATAAAAACGCCACGAAGTGTAACAAAACACTAAGCAAATGGTGTAAAAACAAGCATGGAGCATCAAAAATTATAGATACGTTGGAGACGTATCAGCTACCCAGGGCTACACACTTGGCTATCAACCCAGGATTTGTGTGGTTGTCGTCGCCTGGGAGTACACTTGTGGATGGCCACCCAGGAACACAGAGACTACCATGTCTTCCTTGCTTAGTGAGCTTCCAGTGCCGCCTTATGACAATATGGGCTCTGTCTTGATTGAGTATGTTGTGAGAGTTCATCCATCGGTACTGACAGAGGTTGGTATTTTGGGCACGGTCAGGTCCAGATGGTTGAATGCTCCTTCTGAAAGGTCTTGTCTCATTCTATATGGGTAGGATGAGTCTTAAGGTGAAAGTGCACAACCCCTGCAGGGTGTCAAACTAATCGATTAGCCGTGTCCTCGGTTATGGACAACTTGAGTTCCTAGAAATGGACGTACGGAAGAGTGTCATCACCATTTCTAAATAAAATAAAATTGTTTAGAAACACTCAGGACAGGGACTACTCAGGGCTACACACCTGGCTATCAACCCAGGACTTGTGTGGTTGTTTTCACCTGAGGGTTATCCTAGTTTTTTTGAGTAACTACTCAGGGCTGCACACCTGGCTATCAACCCAGGATTTGTGTGGTGGTTTTCACCTGGGGGTTATCTTGACCCTTAAAGTTTATAAAGGATTAAAAAAATGTTTTAATTTGGAAAATATAGGATAAAATTTGCTTTGTGAAAATCAGCCAAAAGCTCCATCAGCCATATATCATGTAGATAGCTCTTTCACAACAGCCACCAAGTATGTGTCATTTGCCAGTACATCATTGTACTGACCCCCATTCGTGGGGCTGCATATTCAAATGTGCAGGTTTTTTAGAGAAGGGGTAAGTTGATAGGATCTCGGGTCTACATTCCAATATGACTGCATGTGGCGCATGGTGAAGATGGAGGCTCACTGCTACCTTAGTTTCCACTATGTTTGTGATGTGTTGAACTTTGTCCCTTGAGCTAGTCCATGTGACTAAGCTGGTTTGTAAATTTTGAAAACTTATGTATCTGAATCCACGTTGTAATCTTGATACTATGCAATGAATACTTTATTTTGTTCTGTGGTGCTATCAGTGATCCAGGGAATAGCACTTAACACAGGTGTTCCACCTTAATCCAAAGGTGGGGCGTTACAAAATGGTATCAGAGCATAGTGTTGCCTGTAGGATCGAGACCCTAGGTTTGGATTAGAAATAGGAAAACCCTAGGATAAAAAAATTCTATCTCATCTTGCTTCTGTTTAAATATTTTAAAAAAAGTTTGCATCTTGAAACTCCTTGTATTCTCCCCTACTTCATCTTCAAAAAAAATTTCCTTTTACCTTAGATGATCCAACTCCAGAAACCATCAAGAAAGGAAAGAAGATCAATGAGCCAGAAGTGTAAGGCTGATACTTCATATATTCCCCTTGACCCAACATGAAGAACTACATTGAAGGCCGACAAAGAATTTGAAGAAATACAGATATGAAGACTGCACAACACCCAACAATACATTGAGGATGTGGAAATGAGAACATGAAACAATGAGGACAGTAATAGACAAGACCACCAATAATTCTAGTTTATAGAACCAACGATGTGGTGATAATCTAATGACCATACCAAATTTGGGGTATGACCATACTAGATTATTAGTGTTTGAACTAGTTTGCTTGATGCGATGAATGATTGTTAGATGTTGTTTGTAAAATGAATTCTCTTGATCTGCTGTGTTTTGGGTAGGAATCTTCTTTAGATCCCTTCTATCTATTCTCATCTTTGCTAAGACCTAAACCTGTCCTAAACCCAAACAGATGCAACCTCAATGCCAGAACAATCACAACAACCCTTAGTTGGAGATAGAAATGCAACAGTTGCTTGAGGCTCACACAGGAATGATGCGGGTGTTGACTCAGAATATGGTTAACCGCGATAGCAAAGAGTTACCTCCAGGAGTGCAGCAAGTACTGGATGATCATTCGCGAATAGTACAAATGATGTCCCAGATTGTGGCTAGTACCAATAATAGCCTGCCACAAAATGATCATGGTGGAAAGACAACAAGGGATGATGTTGAGATGACACTGCGAGCCTGCAAGAGATGTGGAGAAATAGGACATACGTCTAAGGACTGTCATAAATAGTGTCCTTACTGTGATACAAATCACCCAATTGGAGAATGTCCCATGACCCAAGTTACTTGCTTCCTATGCAAAGGAATCAATCATGTTCCTGCGGAATGTAAGTTTTATTCCACGGTGCAACGAATGAATCAACTAGCCAAGGACGGATTGAGCCAGATGCTGGGAAAGACCCCTAAAAATAGAAGAACCAAAATGAAGGTGGAAGATAAAATCATGGGAACAACACACAACCTCACCTCCAAGTGTTGCTTTCCATGTGAAGAAGAAGGACATTTATCTAGAGATTGCTTGAAGAAAAGAAAAAGGTGTCCCACCACGGTAGTGGAATATGAAGAAAATGAAGTAAGAGATCTTCTAGCCTTAGAGATACCCAAAAAGAAGAAGAAGAAGATAAAGGAGAAAGACAATAGCAAAATGTTATGCTGGAATTGCAGGGAGCTTGGACATTGTGCGAAAGAATGTCTAGAACCAAACATGCAAAGGGGAACAGATCTGGTCACTTGTCAGAAATGCAACCAAAAGGGACACTATGCAAGGAGATGCGAAGAGAAAAGCACTTCAAGACTTCAGAAGATGGGATAATTGAAGAGGTAGTCACTACAAGGAGAAGACACAACAAGGTGTAGCCAACTTGGAAGAATTTGTAGGCAACTATTACCTTGTAATAAATATTGTAAGGACTTGTAAGAGCTAAGGACAACCTTGTTGAATGGATTTTATTTTTCCAATGGAAGGGCAAGCTGAAGAATTTGTAACTCAAGAGTTAACGCCATACGACAGAGTTTACGCAAACCCCTAGCTAAGGAACGATAGATTTGTTTTCTAAAAGTCAAAAAACTGGGTTTTGGAACATTGGTTCTATCTCCAAGAAAATTTTGTCAAAGCTAGTGAGGTTGACCAAGAGTTAGAGTATGAGGTTTAACAAGCCATGTATGAAGTAATGATTTGGGTGCAGGATGGATTGATCACCATTCCAACTACTCTTATTATTTTCTCTCATAAAGTTGGATTTGCGAACCTAGAGAGACATACCTACAAGAGAGACGATATCGAAAACCTTAACCTGTCGATGGATTTCGTGTCGCAAGAACACGGGGTACCACGCGACGGACCCAAAGATTCGAACGCAGGGGGCTGAACGTGTGAGATCTAGGATCGCAACGAAGCACGGTGACGAAAGCCTCGAGTTGTCGAACGCACAACGCACTGCAGAGAGAGACGCCGAGCTTTACCCAGGTTCAGGGCCCTCGTGGTGAGGTAACACCCCTACTTCCCGCCTTCTTGTATTACAATGCGACACCTCGCGAGGAGTACAAGGTCTTGGTTACAAAGCTCTAGCTGGCCAGAGGTTGAAGAACCTGCGTGCCCAGCTAGCAGCTTGGAGAAGATGGAGATCCGATCCCCTCTAAGGGGCGTCCTCCCCTCCTTTTATAGCGCCAAGGTCCTCCTTCCCCTTATCTTCTTGGGGAAGGGGTTGCCACACACACAGCCAAGGAGGGAGGACAGCTATAGACTACACTCTTCTGTGGACGTAGTCTTCGCAGGGTAGTGGCGCCGGTCCACCGGAGTGGGTAGAGGAAGCTGACGTCCTCCTCTGGCGCCTTGCACTGTCCGCGCTATTTTTAGGAGGGTGGCCAACAACCACTGTGCCGCTTTAGGCAGGCACAGCGAAAGTTGGTCTCCTCCCTGTCGGAGGTAGCGTGGGCGGTACGTGGTCTTCCGTCCCTTATCTTCTTGCTCTGCACGCCAACGTGCTGAGCTGACGCGGACGTGGTCCCTCTCCTCACCAGCGGGGGCTCGTGAGGAGGTCTTCTGGTCCTTAGCAGTTTTGGTCGTCGTTCTCCTCATGAGGCGCCTCCTCATGAGGGTCTTCTCCGTAGCTTGGGTCGTTGATTCTCCCCTGGGCCGAAGATGGGCCGATGACGGGGCCCAGGAGCAGGTGGACCGGGATACCCCGGTATCCAGAACACCGACAGTAGCCCCCGGGAGCCCGGCCCGCGAACGCGCCCTCTTGAGGGAGCGAAGGGTCGGGGGCCCCCGAAGCTGCTGGGCCCTCCAACGGCACGCGTCAACCGCGCGGTCAGAGGACCATGTGAAGAAGCGGAGGTCGTGGGCATGTGGCACCCCGGCAGTTGGCGGAGCGAAGCGGCGTGGAGATCATGCGTAGTGGGTGGGGCAACGGGCGTTTTTCGAACCGTCGCGTCAAGGGCGACGCTTCAGAAACCGCACCCCGGCCGCCCCCTTAAAGGCTTGGCAGAGAAGGCTCCTCCCCTTTCCCACAGCACATTGCTGCCACCACCTCCTTGCTGAAGATCTTGCGCATCCAAATCCTCCTAGCTTCCAATCTCCTCGCTGCAACTCGCCCCCGCCCAGAGCCATGGCAGCGCGCAGGGCCGTAGGAGCGGCGAGGTCTTCTGAAGCTGTGCCGCGGCCGGCGGCGCCCCTGCTCGACTCCCGCATCAAGAGCAGCCGCGAGCTCCAGACCGTCCGAGAGATGGTCGGGAGCAAGAACAATGAGTGGGGCGCCACCCGCATCTGGCATGGCCACGCGCCGCGGGACACTCTGCCCGCGACGGCGCAGCCTTTCTTCCTCTTCTCCGTCTTCGCCGGTCTGTTGCCGCCGTTCTCCCCCTTCTTCCTGGCGATCCTGGAGACTTACGGGATCCAGGCCATCCACCTGCATCCCAAGTCCGTCACCTTGCTGGCGGTCTTCGCCTATGCCTGCGAGGCTTGGATCGGCATCAAGCCATCGGTGGCGTACTTTCGCCACCTCTTCTCTCTCCGGTCCTCTGGGCTGAACCAGAGTTCCGGATGCGTCTCCTTTATCGCCACCGCCAGAATGGAGGGTGACTTCATCGACTTGAAGTGGATGAAGAAAGTTGAAGACTTTCGGAGCCGCTGGTTCTTCGTCGACATCCTCGAAGAATCGGAGCTCTTCCTCGTCACCGGGATCCCTCCCGTCAAGCTCACCACCTGGGCCAGCGAGGCCCTTCCTGAGGAAGCCCTGAGGACGCTCCGCCCACGAATCTGAGATCTCCGGAGGGCCGGCGTCACAGGGACCATGGTCGGGATGGAGTTTGTCACCCGACGCATCGCCCCCCTACAGGACCACCGCCGGGAGATCTGGAGGCACAGGGCCGGGGACGACCTCAGGCTCCACGTCAGCGAGCTCAACGCCGACGCTCGGGAGGAGGTAATAAGAGCCTTCTTTTCTTCCGCCACCATCCCCGCCATCCCGCGCAATGCCTTGCCGATCTACAATCTGGGCGCTCGGGAGACCAGCCGCGTTACGGCGGGGATCTTGAAGTTCAACGCCTGGGGCCCGTTCCTTGTCGATGGCGTCATGCCTGGTCCCCTCCCGAGCGCACCTACGGCCAGCTCGGAGCAGGACTCGGCAGCAAGGGGAACGGTGCCCACGGCCTCCGGAGATGGCGACAACGACGACGCAGAGTCCGGTGAGCGACTGGTCCGCTGGAGGCGTCCCGAGGGCACTGTGGTGCTCTCAGATTCCTCCTCCGACGACTCCGCCTCGCCGGACCAGCCCACCGGAGGAGACGCCGACGCGTCCTCCTCGCGAGACCTGGAGGAGGAGGGGCGCCGAGCCCGCCTGGAGGCGGAGCGCCACTCCAAGTTCAACGACGAACGCGCCAGCCGGCAACCTGAGGCTGGGACCTCCCATGGCAAGAAGCCGGCGGGCGAATCCTCTGCGCCCCTGCCGCCACCCTCTGCCCTTCCGAGCAAAAGAGGATGGGTGGAGCGGGACGCCTCGTGAGTGTTCCTACATAAAGACCCTTACCTCTTGTCTTACCTTTCCCCTAACCTCATTCCCCCTTTTCCTCTCCAGGGATGCAGAGGAGAAGAAGAGGAGGAAGAAGAGAAAGACCGGGCAGACCACGCCGGGCCCTGACCCGGCCACCACGGCCACACTGACGACGTCGCCACGCGCCGCCGGAGAAGAAGAGGACCATGTGTCTACGGACGCGCAGTCTGCCCCGGGAGCCACTGCGGCTCCCAGCACGACCGAGCCCCCTAGCGCAGGGGGCACACCAGAGACCACGGGGGCAGCTGTGGCTGCCCCCTCTGTAGCCAGCACCACCACCGCCCCGGAGGCGCCCTCGACGAGCACGGCTGCGCCGTCCGGCATGAGGGCAGCCCCCAAGCCGAGCGGCGAGAAGAGAACGGCCTCCACTGAGCCGGGGCCCTCCAGAGCCCCATTGCCTCCCCCGCCAGAGATACTAGGGAGGCCTGCGAGGATCGCAGCTGAGCCCCACGCTGCTGACCCATGGGCGGGGCTGCTCGCGGCCATGACCGGCGCCCTCCGGGACGAGGTCGTCAGGGCGCGCACTGCTGAGGAGGCACGCATCAACGAGGGCTGGGCCCTCCTGCACCAAGCCACAGAGAGATGCCGTCTCCTGGACCAGTGTGCCGCCGAGCGCCGCGAGCTGGCGAGGAAGGAGGCGGAGGAGATCCACGCCAGCGCGGTCGAGGAGGCCGAAGAGGCTCTGGCGAACGCCAGGGAGTCGGCGAGGGGGGTCCTGGCCAGGGCGCACAACGAGGCCATGGAGATCATCTCCGAGGCACGCCAGAAGATCCCCCCCCCCCCACCGTCGGACCTCCCAACCCAACCTTGGCTGGGGAGGAGGCCAAGCGGGCAGCTCAGCACCTCCTGGACCAGGCCAGGACCAATGTCGACGGCCTCCTTGCCAACGCCCAGCAGAGGCTAGACGAAGTCGAGGACCGAGAGGCCCTCCTCCACGCCCGCGAGGAGAGCGCTGATTCCCGGGCGGAGAGCCTGAGCCTGCAAGAGGCTGGGCTCGCCGTCAGAGAAGCAGAGGCTCGCGAGCGCGAGCGGGAGCTCCGCCTCCGAGAGGAGCAGCTCCACGCCCTCGAAGATCGGCTCAACAGGGAGCGAGAGGCCCTCGAGAGCCGGGAGGCAATGGTCAGCCAGTCCACCGCCGAGCTGGCCCGGCACCAAGAGGCGCTGAACCAGCGCGAGGCTTCCCTCCAGGGAAGGATGGACCACATGCTGAACTAGCGACAGGTCAGCATGGAGCAGGAGTTCGAGCGGAGGCGCGCCGAGATCACTGAGGCGTGCCGCGCGGACTTCCGCTCCAAGACCAATGCCGCCCTGGTGAGGTATAAGCAAGGGCGCGAGACCCTGGAGCGCCAGGTCCGTGACCTGGAGACTGAACTGAGGGGGGCGCACGAGGTACGCCGGGGCGTCGAGCGCGCCCTGGCCGAAGCTGACTCCACCATCGCCTCGCTCCGGCGCGACGTGCAGAGGCTTGAGGAAGAGAACTCGGCGTCGGTCTTGCAGGTCGTGGAGATCTCCAGGGAGCTCCAGGAGGCTACGGACTCCGAGGCGGAAGCACGCGTGTTGCAAAGGCAGCGTGTGCAGATGTTCCGCGGGTTCTCGGCCCGCGTCATGACGGCGGCGCACCGCCTGGGCATCCACGGGTTGACCCTGCCTACTGTCCCCGAAGACGACGGGTCGATCCTGCTCTTCTTCAGCCAGCTGGCCGAACAGCTGGACGGCACATCGGCGAAGGTCGTGGAGCTCATCGACGCCGAGTGCCGGGAGCTGCTGGGGCTGGCGGGGACGCGCATCTTCACCAACCTCCAATGCCTCCGCCCCAACCTCAACCTGGAAGAGGTACTGCAGAGGCCGTCGCCTCCACCGCCAGGAACTCCTGACCGCGCGGCGGTGGCCAGGGCAGGGCGGTTGGACATCGCCCTGCGGTGGCTGCAGGCCATCTACGCCCGCCCTGGTGTGAAAGTGCAAACTTTGTTTCCCTCGGATTTTGTGTGTTAGATAACAACATTAGGAATATTAATTGTGTGCTAAGATTGTGCAGGTCTGTCAGCTCAAGTCTTGCCAGGCCGGATTATCCGGCCAGGGGTGGCCGGATAATCCGCCCCCCCAGGCGAGAGCTCAAAACGGCTAAGGACCTGACGCGGCGTCGCCCAATATAGGGGGCCGGATAATCCGGACAGGGGCCGGATAATCCGCCCCCCCCCCCGGAGACGACCCCAAATTCGGCTAAGGACCAGACGCGGCGTCACCCAGATAGGGGGGCGGATAATCCGGCCAGCCGGATAATCCGGCCCAACTTTGGCCGGATAATCCGCCCCTCCAAGTCAGCAACGGCTACATTTTGGGAGGGGCTATAAATACCCCTCCCCTTCTTCCACCTCAAGCTGCTCGAGCTGTGCAAGAAGAACACCATATTTGGAGCCACCAAATTCGCAAGATCTCCTCCCTCAACCCACCAAAGCTCTTGATCTTTGGAGAATCGAAGGAGAAGGCCTTGATCTACATCCTCACCGAAGCGATTTGATTTCCCCTCTCATTTGCTTGAGGGACCTTTGGTCTTGGGTTCCCTTGTGTCCCTTGACTTTGATTTGTGTGATTGAAATCTTGATACTTGTTGATTGAGATCTTTGTGGTGCTTGGGAGCCTCCAATTCAGTTGTGGAGTTGTGCCCCAAGTTTTGTAAAGGCCGATTCCGCCTTGAGGAATCCCTTAGTGGAAAGTGAGCTAGGCCTTTGTGGCGGAAGCTTGCACCGGAGAATAGGGTGAGCCTTTGTGGCGTTGGTTAGGCCTTTGTGGCAACCACACCCCTCCAACGTAGACGTACTTCCCCTAAAAAGGAAGGAACTACGGGAATTACATCCGTGTCTCCGTGTGCTCCACTCTCGGTTACCTCTATCCTTTATTGCCTTTACTACTTGTATCTTGCTTAGCTTGTTTGTTGACATATAGGTAAATTCACCTTAGTTGCATATCTAGAGAATTTACCTTTTGTGTCAAGCCTAAATTGAAAAAGAATTAAAATTTGAGTAGCACCTATTCACCCCCCCCCTCTAGGTGCCCATACGATCCGTTCAATTGGTATCAGAGCCTCGGCTCTTATTTCGGGCTTAACCGCCTAAGAGTATGGAAACATCACCTAGTGAGGGCTCGGGTCAAGTTTCCATGGGTGAGTTCAAATCTTTGGAATCATCCATGACTTCCATGACATCTCAAATAAGTGAGTTGCGTGAAATGATAGCGCAACTCATGCAAGCTAAAACTGCTAATGCCTCTCCACCTCCGGAAAAACCCGCTACTCCACAAGTGGAGAATGTGGTGGTTGATGTGGAGGGTGCCGATAAAAATGGCGATGCTAAGTCTTCCACCAAGGACGATGGGAAAGGTGAATTCCCACATTGGTATTCACCCGACCCGCCGGTTCCTCATCCTCATATTAACCATAGAGGAGACCCACCTAAGCTTGATGTATTAAACTTTGGTCAATGGCAATATCAAATGATCTCTCATATGCGCAGTTCTTGCATCGAGCTTTGGAGGATCATTGAGGAAGGATTCAAGGCCGTGGATCCCCACAACATGACAAGAAGAGAGACGGTCGATAGCCAACTCAATGCTACCGCTCTTCACATGATTCAAGTCGCCGTTGGATCCAAGGACTTGCCTCACATCCAACACTTCTCCACCGCCAAAGAAGCTTGGCAAGGACTCTCCGACGTCTTTCTTGGCAATGAGAGCATGAAGAAAACGAGATATATTGCCTTCTCAAATCAAGCAGAGGGATTCTTCATGATGGATGGTGAGGATCATCAAGAGATGTATAGAAGACTCAAGGCTATTGCTACCACCTTCAAGAACCTCGGTGCTCACCATATTGATGATGAGTGGATCAAGATGAAGTACATTCTTTCTCTCACTCCATATGAGCCCGCGGATGTGAAGAGTGTTCAAGGAAAGCACAACTTCAATGAGATGACCTCCAATCAAGTAATGCAAGAGATTCAAGCCTACAAGGTTTCCGCACAAAATGCGGAAGATGCTCGTGCCCGTGCCATAGGAATGCAAAGAAGCTCTAATCTTGCATTGAAGGCTAATGTGGTTGAGAAAGAGGTTCCTCTTCAAGCAAGCATTGAAGCAAGGCTAGAGATGTGTCCCGAGGACATAAGACATGAGTACAATGAGCACATGGCCTTCTATGGAAAAACCTTTTGGGTTGATCCACACAAGGCTAAAGAAGACAATCAAAGAAGAAGCAAGTCAAGTGGCTATCAAAGGAATGACAACAATGGTCAAAGGGTGAGGACTTGCTACAATTGCAATGATAGATTCCACTTTGTTGCCGAGTGCCCTTATGAGAAGAGAGAAGACCATGGTGGAAAGCTCATCCTCAAAAGCAAGACCAAGTCACCTTCAAAGAAGCCATTTGTGAAGAAGGGTGGACCAAAGAAGAAACAACCAAAGTTTGTATTCTTGACTCAAGAAGAGTACTCCGCAAGTGAGAGTGATGAAGAAGAAACGACAACTAGTGAGATGGCCGCAATGGCAACCACCTCTACTTCCTCCACATCACTCTTTGAATCCCCCAATGAGGACTCTCTTGTCAAGAACGTCAAGTGCCTTATGGCCAAGTCTTCCGAGGTATCACCCACATCTTTCTCCTCCTCTAAGACAAATGATGCTCCCTTGAATGATCTTGCTAGTCTTAGAGTAAAGGAAGAAATTGTTGCTTTTGATGATTATGTGTCTAGTGTAGATGGTGTTCACAAGCTTCACTTTGAACATCTATTGAGCCAATATGGTAAAACTCTTGAAAAACTAGATGAACAAATGAGGCTTGAAAAAGAATATGCTCAAGATATTGCCTCACTAACCGAGTCTCTTGAAGAAGAGCAAGAGGAACGAGCAACTCTCGAAGAGAAGCTCGATTCCATTGAGGAAGCTAATAATGAAGTTGTTTCCAAACTCATTAAGGAGCGTGACCATGCTCGTGCTAAAGTAAAAATGCTTAAAAAGGAAAAGGTTGAATTTGGTGTTGGTCATGATATACTTGTTAAGGATTTAGAAGATCTTGACAAGGCTCACAAGGCCTTGAAAAGTGAACACTCTATTCTTACCAAGTCACATGAACAACTTCAAATTCAATTGACTAAGAATAATGTGCCTAGTTCTTCTACTTCTACTTGTGATCATGCAAATGTTATTGAAGAAAATGCTAGGTTGAAAGATGAGCTTGCCAAGTCCTCCATTCCCATAGGTGAGAAAAACTTGAATGACCTTTTGAGTAAGCAAAAGGCATTTGGTGATAAAACGGGGATTGGCTATGTCTCAAAGAAGAAGAAGAAGAACAACAAGAAGAAGAAGGCCAAGCCCGCACAAGCAAAGAAGGATCCTATTGTGGGTGGCAAAGCCACTCATGATGATCATGCGGGAATTGCTAACCCTCACTATGTCTTATTTCGTGATTATTATGGTGATGTTTATGCAAAATATGTTGGTCCAAATGATGGTTATGTTGCTTGGTCTATTTGGGTTCCAAAGACCCTTGTTGCTAACAAAAGAGGACCCATTGAAAAATGGGGACCTAAAACCAAGCAATGATCTCTTGTAGGACTATGCTTCCGGTGGGTCAAAATGGGTGCTTGATAGTGGATGCACAAGTCATATGACCGGAAGCAAGGAGATTATGACGGAGATGAGGCCTAATGATAACAACATAACCGTCACATATGGAGATATGTCACAATCCGAGGTATTGGGTCTTGGCAAGGTGGTGGTCGCACCGGATATTTCCCTTGTGGACGTCATGCTTGTTGAGACCCTAGGTTACAATTTACTTTCAGTTCGTGCACTTGGTAAGATGGGCTTTGCCGTCTTCATTGATAATGAAATTGTGGTACTCTTGTGGAGCAAGTCTCTAAAGGTCGCTTTCGTTGGGCACATTGAAAATAACTTGTATGTGGTGGACTTCTCGGGGAAAACCACTACAAGTGCAATGTGTTTATTTGGAAAGGCCGATGTGGGTTGGCTTTGGCATCGCCGACTAGCCCATGTCAATATGAGAACTTTGCAAAGTCTTCACAAGGGTGGCCACATTCTCGGACTAAAAGAGAATGTTTCTTTTGCCAAAGATCATGTTTGCAGGGCTTGCGTTCTAGGAAAAATGCATGATTCTCCCCACCCAAGCAAGACTATCATTTCCTCCAAGAGGATCTTGGAGCTCCTTCATGTGGATCTCTTTGGTCCTCCCTCTCATGCGAGTCTTGGTGGGAAGAAATATTGTTTGGTGATTGTTGATGACTATTCAAGATATACTTGGGTCTACTTCTTCAAGCATAAGAGTGAGACTCAACAAACGGTCATCGACTTTGCCAAGGAAGTTGAACGTCAACATGGGCAAACTATTTTGGCAATTAGAAGTGACAATGGCTCGGAATTCAAGAACTACACTTTGAATGGGTTTCTCAGTGATGAGGGGATACGTCATCAATATTCCGCTGCATACACCCCTCAACAAAATGGTGTAGCCGAAAGGAAGAACCGGACTCTTATGGATATGGCTAGGTCCATGTTGGCGGAGTTTAAGTCTCCATACAACTTTTGGGCCGAAGCTATCTCTACGGCTTGTCACTCTTCAAACCGGCTCTTCCTCCGCAAAGGCCTAAACAAGACTCCATATGAAATACTCACCGGAAGCAAGCCCAACATCTCCTACTACCGGGTTTTCGGGTGTAAGTGTTTCTTTCAAAGAAAAGGAGTTCGTTTAGGTAAATTTGATCCAAAAGCAATAGAAGGTATTTTTGTTGGTTACGGTGCCGAATCCCACACTTATAGAGTCTTCAACAAGTCCACCGGACGTGTTGAGGAATCTTGTAGTGTGGTATTCGAAGAGAATGACAGCTCCCAAGGGGGGCGAGATGTTGTTTCTTGTGATGTAGATGATGAAATACCTCGAGAAGCCATAGGAATAATGGGCATGGGATTTTTCCGCCCCATTGAGGGACACCTTGTGGCGGACCAAGAAGGACTATGCTCTACTCAAGTGGAGCCTTCATCTTCACAAGCTCAACAAGCCTCTCCCAAGGAAGCAACTAATGCACCAACCGAAGAACAAGACAAGGACCTTCATGAAGAACAAGGGGCACCACCATCCTCTCCGGTTATCTCAACCGCCCCCAATTCTTCACAAGACCAAGATCAACCTACTCATGAAGATAATGATGATCAAGGTCAAGCTAATGGTCAAGACGGGGACCAAAATGATCAAGATGATCAAGTGATCCCTCCAAGTTCTAATGAGGAGATCGAAGCCCGTCGCAAGAAGAGAATTGAAAGGGACTTGGAACTTAAAGGTCATACCCTTGAGAGGGTTATTGGAGATCTAAGGAGCAAAGGGTCAACCCGGCGTCAATTGGCACAATTTAGCACTCATCATGCTTATATCTCCATGGTTGAACCCAAGAAAGTATTTGAAGCTCTTGAAGATCCGGATTGGTTGGATGCTATGCATGAAGAACTCAACAACTTCAAGCGCAATAATGTATGGGTGTTAGTAGAGAAGCCAAAGGAGTGCCGCAATGTGATTGGCACAAAATGGATATTCAAGAACAAGCAAGATGAGCATGGAATTGTTGTAAGGAACAAGGCAAGATTGGTTGCTCAAGGTTTCTCTCAAGTTGAAGGCATTGACTTTGGAGAGACTTATGCTCCCGTGGCTCGTCTTGAGTCCATCCGTATCCTTCTTGCATATGCCACTCATCATAATTTTAAGTTGCAACAAATGGATGTTAAAAGTGCATTTCTTAATGGTCCATTGAAAGAGGAAGTGTATGTTAAGCAACCCCCGGGGTTTGAGGATCTCAACTTCCCTAACCATGTCTACAAACTCCATAAGGCACTCTATGGCCTTAAACAAGCCCCACGTGCGTGGTATGAGCACCTTAGGGAGTTGTTGTTAGACCGTGGGTTTGAAGTTGGGTAAATTGATCCCACTCTTTTTACTAAGAGGATAAATGGGGAGCTTTTCGTATGCCAACTATATGTTGATGATATTATCTTTGTCTCTACTAACAAAGATTTTAATGATGAATTTGCAAAGCTTATGACCGATAGGTTCGAGATGTCTATGATGGGCGAAATGAAGTTCTTTCTTGGTTTTGAAATCAAGCAATTGAAAGAAGGGACTTTCATTAATCAAGCAAAATATGTCCAAGACATGCTCAAGAGGTTCAAGATGAAGGAACTAAACGGGGCCGCCACACCAATGGCCACAAAATGTCATCTTGAACTTGATCCCAATGGTAAAGATGTGGATCAAAAGGTATACCGTTCTATGATCGGCTCTTTGCTTTACCTTTGCGCATCTAGACCCGATATTATGTTGAGTGTAGGTGTGTGTGCAAGGTATCAAGCCGCTCCTAAAGAAAGCCACCTTATGGCGGTTAAGAGAATGTTTCGATATTTGGTTCATACCCCAACTTATGGCCTTTGGTATCCCAAAGGCTCGGATTTCTCTCTTTGTGGCTTCACGGATTCGGATTGGGCCGGTGACAAGGATGATAGGAAATCAACCTCCGGAGCTTGCCAATTTCTTGGTAGGTCTTTGGTGTGTTGGTCTTCTAAGAAGCAAAATTGTATATCTCTCTCCACCGCCGAAGCCGAATACATTGCCGCCGCAAGTGGATGCACTCAATTGTTATGGATGAGGCAAACTTTGAAGGAATACGGTGTCAATTGTGACAAAGTGCCTCTTTTATGTGACAATGAAAGTGCTATCAAGATCGCCTATAATCTGGTGCAACATTCAAGAACCAAGCATATTGAGATCCGGAATCATTTCATTAGAGATCATGTTGCCCGTGGTGATATTGAGCTTGCTTATGTTAGCACCAAGGATCAACTTGCCGATATATTCACGAAGCCTCCTGATGAAGCAAGATTTGTATATTTGAGGAATGAGCTAAATATCATCGATTCAAGGAGTGTGGCTTGAACATCTTGCAAATACACCTATATTTCAATGCGTGTTTGGTTTAGGTGTGGGCATGGAAATAGGGGGAGTGCGGTCCTAATTAATTGGGCTATCCCTCCCCCCATAATGCCGATAGTAATCATATCATTCTCTTAATATCATTTTATGATATATGAGCTTCAATGACGAGTAGTGGTTATGGACTCAAGATACATCTTCGCGGTCCAATGCCATAACACTCAAACATGGTGGCTTCGGCCACCGACCTCTTCTTTTCGAAGAGTTGATTCCTTGCATATCTTATTTGAGCTTTTGGTGTTCTCTCTCGATGTTATTTCTTATTTTTGATATGGGAAGGCACTTGCATTGGATCTTTAGTCGATTTGCTCTTGCAATGTTAAGTACCGAGAACCACTCCATGTTTTCTCTCTCACCTAAGCCATCCTCTCTCAAGACATCTAATCTATGCACACGAGTTCAAATTTTTCATCAAAACAACATCTGTTTTTGAAAATTTCGAGTTGGTCAGTTTTCTGGTTCCCAGGCCGGAATATCCGCCCCCCTGGGCGGAATATCCGGGGGGGGCGGATTATCCGCCCCCTCCTGGCCGGATAATCCGGCCTAAGTGGCACCTGGGTATTTAAGGGGCAGGGTCGGGCTGCCCTAGGGCATTTCCTTCCCCACCCCTTCCAGAGGTTCCCTGCCGCCGCCGCCTCCTTCCCGTCGCCGCCGCCGGAGCTCCGGCCAACCCCTTGGCCGGATTTCGCCGGAGGTTGCTCTCCTTCTCCTTTGGAAGGCATTCACCAAGCCAATTTCGCAATGGATGCGGGTATTGTTCTATTCCTAGGATGTGATTTTACCCTTGCATATTCTTGGTGATTTAGTCTTCTAGTTGTTGTTTTCCTCACTTATGAATCATGTTGTATGAATCCTTCCCCCGATCTATCAAATTGGTCACTGCAGCAAGTTTAGAAGAAATTTTCAAGGGGCCGCGGATAATCCGGCCTGGGATTTTACTGCATCTTTTTATATTTACTGCTGTCAATTTGATTCCTTAGGTGAAGTTTGCTTGTTCATATTTCATGATTCGTTGTTCCTTTCCGTAACTCGTGTGCATACGCTTATCCCCATGCTCTCCGTACATCTCTCTTTCACAGGTGGTTCGGGGTTGCCGAAGCGCAAGCGTCGGCTTGTTCGGAATGAGGAAGGTGTTCTTGTGGATGAGGTTGCTATCCGTCGGAATCAGAGGGAGGCTGCTAGGAAGGCTGAGAAAGAGAAGGCTGCCAAGGCTCAAGCCCGCCGTCACAAAGGCAAAGCGACACGTCCTAACTACAAGAGCATGCCCGAGGCCGACTACATTCTTGTGCGGCGCAACAATTGGTATGCCACAGCAAGAGATGAAGACATTGAGGACCGTGGTTTCTGGAATGAGGAGCAGTGGGGGATTTTCCATGATGTTTATGAGCCTTTCAAGAATCCTTGTCGCCCGATGCATCCGATTGATTTTGATCACCTTCGCAGCAAGTCTTATTTTGATGAAGCAGTTTCTATGGTTGAGAAGTTGGGTTTGATGGGGTTGGCCAACATTCAGTGCAACTATAATCCCAGTCTCATCAAGCAGTTCTATGCTACCCTTGTGATCCTGCCAAATGCTCAGAAATCTATGAAGTGGATGACCGGCGAGCATGAGTGTACATCGGACTTTACTACGTTTGCCTCTCTCTTGGGGTATGCGTATAATGGAGACACTCCCGTGGGTCGCCGTATTCACAACTCGGGGACCAAGCCTGACAAGGACAAGCTGTATGATCTCTATGACTCCACAGGTGTTGTGGGCTTCATCCATGGGCTGCATCCACTCTATGATCAGTTGGTTTGCATTTTCAGGGAGAACATTGCTCCTAGTGGTGGCAACAATGATGCCATTCGCACCTCTCTTGTTGACCTCCTTGCCTTTGCTCATGAGTGTGCCACTTCGACTGACCCTGCTGAGGACTTTACCCTTGATGTGATGGACTTCATCTTGTATGAGATCAAGGATGCTATCATTCAGAGGAACACTGTGCCATATGCTCCATACATCATGCTACTCATCAAGCATGCCCTTGGAGATTATGATATCCATGATGACTGTGTGGAGCACCTTGTCAAGAAGATGTATGTTAAGAGAAAGGCGACTTCTGCTCCTTCAGCTACATATCCAGGCACTTTCATGGCTGATGCGAGGACAAGTGCTACTGCTCGTGATCAGAGGACTGCTGCATCTGCTATGTCCAGGGAGGTGAAGAAGCTCAGTTGGTTTGAGCGGAATGTTCTGTGCATGAAGGTAGAGATCCACCGTGAGAACTACCAGGCCTATGTTGAGAGGAAGAGCATCTAGGACACTCAGCAGCTGATCCTTCACCGCCTCAGTGGTGCTCAGACCGCCGATCCCACTCCTACTGCTCCTGTGGCCTATGATGCTTGGAACACCGATCGCTACAACTGGGTGGATATGCAGAAGCATCTCTTTGATGCTCCAGATGCTCCCGCAGGAGGTGCTCGTGCAGAGGCTGAGGAGGACTTTCAGGCCGAGGAGGACTTTGAGGCTGAGGATGAAGATGCTGGAGCTGATGAGGGTGATGGCGGAGATTAAGATGGTGTGGACTCCGGCGACTTTGGTGACTGGGAGGATTGATTCCTCGGGACGTGTAGCATCGCTCTTCTCCCTTTTTGTTGTCTTGATGCCAAAGGGGGAGAAGTAGTTCTATTAGGAGTCTTACGGGATTTGCATGGGTGGAAACACAAGCTTGCGCGCTTATCATTCTTTGGCGCTTGTGTTTCTTCTTATTTCATTCGTCTTACGTTGAACTTTATGTGTGGTTGAACTTCATGTCGTTTATTTGCCACCATATGGTGTATGAGACTATGTTATATGTTCTTAATGTGCTATGTGGATCATTATGTGTTGTTCACTTATATTTTTATGAGCTCATGGTTATTGGTGAGATGGCTATGGATTTATTGTCCGGTATATTGTATTATCATATTCGGAATTCCATAATGTTTGAGTTATCTATGCAAAGGTATGTCTCCTCTAAACTCATTGGTGAAGATGCACACATTTAGGGGGAGCTTTATATCTTGCTCAAATATTTGTTGTTTGAATTATTTGATCTCTCTTGCAAATCCTAGTGTTGTCATCTAACACCAAAAAGGGGGAGATTGAAAGTGCAAACTTTGTTTCCCTCAGATTTTGTGTGTTAGATAACAACATTAGGAATATTAATTGTGTGCTAAGATTGTGCAGGTCTGTCAGCTCAAGTCTTGCCAGGCCGGATTATCCGGCCAGGGGTGGCCGGATAATCCGCCCCCCCAGGCGAGAGCTCAAAACGGCTAAGGACCTAACGCGGCGTCGCCCAGTATAGGGGGCCGGATAATCCGGCCAGGGGCCGGATAATCTGCCCCCCCCCCCCCCCAGAGACGACCCCAAATTTGGCTAAGGACCAGACGCGGCGTCACCCAGATAGGGGGGCGGATAATCCGGCCAGGGGCCGGATAATCCGGCCAGCCGGATAATCCGGCCCAACTTTGGCCGGATAATCCGCCCCTCCAAGTCAGCAACGGCTACATTTTGGGAGGGGCTATAAATACCCCTCCCCTTCTTCCACCTCAAGTTGCTCGAGCTGTGCAAGAAGAACACCATATTTGGAGCCACCAAATTCGCAAGATCTCCTCCCTCAACCCACCAAAGCTCTTGATCTTTGGAGAATCGAAGGAGAAGGCCTTGATCTACATCCTCACCGAAGCGATTTGATTTCCCCTCTCATTTGCTTGAGGGCCCTTTGGTCTTGGGTTCCCTTGTGTCCCTTGACTTTGATTTGTGTGATTGAAATCTTGATACTTGTTGATTGAGATCTTTGTGGTGCTTGGGAGCCTCCAATTCAGTTGTGGAGTTGTGCCCCAAGTTTTGTAAAGGCCGATTCCGCCTTGAGGAATCCCTTAGTGGAAAGTGAGCTAGGCCTTTGTGGCGGAAGCTTGCACCGGAGAATAGGGTGAGCCTTTGTGGCGTTGGTTAGGCCTTTGTGGCAACCACACCCCTCCAACGTAGACGTACTTCCCCTAAAAAGGAAGGAACTATGGGAATTACATCCGTGTCTCCGTGTGCTCCAGTCTCGGTTACCTCTATCCTTTATTGCCTTTACTACTTGTATCTTGCTTAGCTTGTTTGTTGACATATAGGTAAATTCACCTTAGTTGCATATCTAGAGAATTTACCTTTTGTGTCAAGCCTAAATTGAAAAAGAATTAAAATTTGAGTAGCACCTATTCACCCCCCCCCCCTCTAGGTGCCCATACGATCCGTTCACGATGAACCTGCCGCCGCGGACCAAGAGAGCGACACCTCCGGATCCGGGGAGTCCGGCAGCGAGGAAGCTGGGGAAGAAGACGACGGAGCGACGGAGTCCAGCGGAGAGGCATCCTCCAGCTCCAGCCAAGGCACCGGCGATGACGAGGGTGATGCGGCGGTCGCCCAGTAAGCTCTTCCTAGACCTCCTCCAGAAGAATCGAGTTAGCTGCACACTTGGCAGCTGTCAGACATTGCCCGGCTGGGCCATTTTAAGTTGTAATCGTACTTAAGGCGTTGTTCACCGAATTATCCCCATTTGCACCCTTGCGTCATTTTCCTTGTCTCGCCTTTGTCTGGGGAATGCTCTACGCCGTTCAGGGGCCAGCCTCCGAGCGGGACAGCAGCCTGACGCTTAGTATGCAGCTCGTGGTGCAAGGCTAGCGGGCGCTGGCGCTCCAGAGGTGACTGTAATGGCACACAGGACTATTTCCCTGCAGCCCCCCTGGCGTCCAAACACAACAAATGCGATTCCAGGAGAAGAAACACAAGGCCGCAGACAAGGATAGTAGAGTACTTGAAGAAATTGGCACGAATTGTGCGACCCCCACGCGCCCATGCGCCTTCATACGAGCGTCGCTCGAGAGGAGAGAGCACCATGGACCGTATGAGATGACTGTAGCGGGTCCCTTCCCTAGTCAGAGCTCGATCCGTTCTGGGTTTTGCGGGCCTGCTATTTTCCGGGCGAAGGCCCCAGCGCGGACACCGTGCTCCGGCTCTTTCTCGAAAGGTAGTCGAGCGAAAACTCACGTTCGCGTTAAGCCGCAGTTAGCTAAAATTGCGAGGCTGGTGGAGCCAAGACTCACGATTCCAGGCAGTTTCTATGGATTAGAAAAGGTTGATGGCGAGTGAGACTGCCGTTACTCTTTGTCCCTCGCACAGACGAAGGGCTCCGTTTCCTCAGCCGAAGGCAAGGGGGTGACGTCACTTAAGCCCCCCTGCCTCCTCTTCGAGCACTTGGGGATGGGGCCATCGAGGGAGGCGTAGGCCTACGCGCCCTCTGGCTCAGGTCCCAGGGATGCATATCTGTCAAGGAAGCACTTGCAGAGGTCCCTCCAGGACGAGATGGATCTTGGCAGTAGCTGGTAGAGCCACCGGTGAGGCTCTCCCTTTGTTGCCATCATGAACCAACTGGCCATGACACGCCCGTCGCCTCCCGCCAACCGTATGGCGGCCGCGTATTGCTGCAAGAACTCCACGGGATCGGAGGTTCCATCGTAACGCGCACCGATCTCCGGCCGGAAGCGAAATGGCCATGTTGCGCGGCGAAGTGGCCCAGCGAGCGCCGCGAAGCCCTCGAAGCCGAGGTCGCCGGGCGCTGACGCGCCCTCTCCAATGGCTTCCAAGCCATCAAGGACTTGAAGACGATCTCGGCGACGGCTCGCGTAGACAGCGCGAAGGCGAAGACGATGACGACGATCGTCACTCATGTCGAAGCAGATCTGGAAGAAGACACACCACAGCCCCCTACCTGGCGTGCCAAATGTCGATGGATTTCGTGTCGCAAGAACACGGGGTACCACGCGACGGACCCAAAGATTCGAACGCAGGGGACTGAACGTGTGAGATCTAGGATCGCAACAAAGCACGGTGACGGAAGCCTCGAGTTGTCGAACGCACAACGCACTGCAGAGAGAGACGCCGAGCTTTACCCAGGTTCAGGGCCCTCGTGGTGAGGTAACACCCCTACTTCCTGCCTTCTTATATTACAACGTGACACCTCACGAGGAGTACAAGGTCCTGGTTACAAAGCTCTAGCTGGCCAGAGGTTGAAGAACCTGCGTGCCCAGCTAGCAGCTTGGAGAAGATGGAGATCTGATCCCCTCTAAGGGGCGTCCTCCCCTCCTTTTATAGCGCCAAGGTTCTCCTTCCCCTTATCTTCTTGGGGAAGGGGTTGCCACACACACGGCCAAGGAGGGAGGACAGCTGTAGACTACACACTTCCGTGGACGTAGTCTTTGCAGGGTAGTGGCGCCGGTCCACCGGAGTGGGTGGAGGAAGCTGACGTCCTCCTCTGGCGCCCTGCACCGTCCACGCTATTTTTAGGGGGGTGGCCAACAACCACTGTGCCGCTTTAGGCAGGCACAGCGAAACTTGGTCTCCTCCCTGTCGGAGGTAGCGTGGGCGGTACGCGATCTTCCGTCCCTTATCTTCTTGCTCTGCACGCCAACGTGCTGAGCTGACGCGGACGTGGTCCCTCTCCTCACTAGCGGGGGCTCATGAGGAGGTCTTCTGGTCCTTAGCAGTTTTGGCCGTCGTTCTCCTCATGAGGCGCCTCCTCATGAGGGTCTTCTCCGTAGCTTGGGTCGTTGATTCTCCCTTGGGCCGAAGATGGGCCGATGACGGGGCCCAGGAGCAGGTGGACCGGGATACCCTGGTATCCAGAACACCGACATAACCTTAGGAGGATAAGATGTTACACCCCTTATAGTGAGCCAGTGTGGCCAAAACGTAGGATTTCGGTGAGTTTGAATCACAAGTTTACCGTTGAAGAAGATACGTGATGGAAGGAGTCCTACCAACTTGGAGAACTCTGTTTGACCCCAAAAGTGCTCAGCAAGGAAGTAACCATAAGATAAAGGACCTCCAAGGATGTTAGCGAAGAGGATGAAGTGAAGACAAGATATCACTTTAACAAGGTCCTCTGATTGACCCAAAGAGTGACCCTTCAGTATCCAATGTAGTTCAACAAACTACATTGTTGGATAAAAGCTTCACAATGGAGCAAAGTGATGCTCAAGTCTCATTGAGAAATACTAGAAACCCAAGTTTGTGAATAGACACCCACATATTGGAAATGAAGACAGAATCTAGCTATAGATTCAAAAGATGACCCAGTGCCAAGTCAAATCTCAGGTGTGCTTACTTTGAATAAAGACCTAGACTACCCACAAAAGTTTCTTTTAAGGGTGGTAGCCACCTAAGTACCCCAAACCCTTCTACCTTTCTAGCCTTTTCAAATCTCGGGGACGAGATTTCTTTTAAGGGTGGTAGTCTGTAACATCCCAAGTTTTTATCAAAATTTGGAACAAAAAAAATTGTTTTGTTTTTGTTGATTGAAAAATCACAGGGAATTAAAACTTTTTGATGTTTAACTAAATCCCTTTCCCTGAAGTATTTCTTAAACTTCCAAATCAAACTATTTTACAACCAAGGTTTCCAATTTATAAAATAGTTTCTTATAAGTATTTTCCCAATTAAAATGTTAGTTAGAAAAACAATTTCAACTTTATATTAGTCCTTGAAGAACTTTTTGAGGAAATAGAAATCTCAAGTTGCTATTTTGCTTTCATACAATTTCTATGCAAGCATTTTTGCTAAGGAAATATTTCTCAAAAGGATTCAAAAGTTACATTATTAAAATGTGTTTGAAAATGAGTTTCAAAATATTATTTTATAATGTATTATCCCTGATTTTATGGAACTATTTTAAAACCCTAATCCTAGGTTTACTTTATCCAAGTAAACCCTTTTTGATAACTTCATAAGGATTTATTGGGAGTCTTGTTTATCTTGAAAAACATATTTCTTACTGTTTTAGATTGTTGTTTGGAATTTCAGAAAAATTTAGGTTTTGGTTTGACTGGATTTGAAATTATTATGCAAATGTTACAAAGGAATTAAGAAAACAGAAAAGAATAAAAGAAAGAGGAAAAAAAGAGAAAGGGAACTGGACCGAGTCAGTCCAGCCCCACAACGGCCCACGGCCCAGCTTGACACACCCGAACCGGTATCCCCTCACCTTTTTCCCACTCTGACAGGTGGAGCCCACCTGTCGGCTTCATCTTCTCCGACGGTTTCCCCCTTCCTCGCTGGAAATGTCGCCATGATCCCGCGCCCATTCCCACTCCTCTCCCCACGCCCTAGAGCCAAACGGCTTTCCCCATCGACACCCTACCTCTCCTCTTAGATCTTCCTCTCGCGCCTCCCACGATTTCACCTCTATACCGGAGTATTTTCTCGCCGGAGGTCCGCTACTGCCGCCGCTCCTTTTCACCGATTCCGGCATGGTTGAGCACCCCGCGCCCATCCTCTGGCCTTCCCCTTGATCTCCTCCCTCTGGCGCATCACCCCATGCCTTTTGGCTATTTGATTTTGCAGAGAAACAAGCGAATCACCGCCGCCCGAAGGTCACAATCGTCGGAAGCTTCTCCGTCCGCCATTCTCTGGCAACCCAGGAAGCAAACGACGCATTCGACCGCGTCTTCGACTTTGCCGTGCCCTCCTGCATCACGTCCTCGCCTTCCCCTTTGCCAGAGATCACCGGAGACATCGCCATCATCGACACCAGAGCCGCAGCTCGCCGCCGGTGACCGGAAAACCTAACTCCTCTGGTGAGCCTTTTCCCCTTTGGTTTCTGTCCATTGGATCTAAATTGTAGGGCTGAGAATAGAAGTAGAACCCGAATCGGTACGAGCCATTCAGAGCACGCCACGTAGCCTGCCCAGTCAGCCCCGGTCAAACCCTAGGTTAAAATGATTTAAATTCAAATTCAAATATCTACTTATGTCCTAATCTTGTAAAATAAATATAAAATAATCCACTTGTCCAAATTTTACAAATTTTATATCCCTGGATTCCTTGGAATGTGTAGTATCCAACTATGCAGTAATATCACATGGTTACTGTATAAAATTTTGAAGTGAAATTCAAATGGTATAAATTACATTTTAGCACCAAAAAATTCATATCTTTTGCTCTGATCATCCAAAAATAACAAATTTGTAGGCTATGGATTCCTTAGGACATGTAGAACACTTTGGAATCAAAAAAATTCACACTTGAAACATGCACAAACTTGTTACTGTTAAATTTAATCAAATCACTATTTTGGTCATCATTTGATTTCTGAATACGATTTTGGAGTGAAACCACTTGCAGTAGCTTTGTGTTACTGTCCTCTATCCAGTAGCATCACTTTCCAAATTAATTGAAATATTTTGTAAATATTCAAATTCAAATATGAAAATTTGGGTATTTCCATCATAGGATTAATTCTATAATTCATATCAATGTGTTTCCTTCTATAAAAGTGAACCATTTGATCATACCAATCTATCCCTAGCATATGGACTCTTAATCATGACCCATTATCATGTTTAAACTTGCTGACCTAGTTCACAAGTTTGCTTCACACTTGTGTTGTGGTGCAAATAGTAATATACCCCATTTAGGGTTTCCTTTGACACTTGTGTATGACACCCTCTAACCCATATCACCCATATCCTAAACCATTCAAATCAAACACTATTCTTGAACTATAATCAAAACTAGTTTGAGTTCTTCAAAGAAGAATTTAAAACTCTGACTTAGCCATATCTTCAAAAGTTAACCCTAGTTTAATTTAAATCTCTTGTCCAAGAAAATCTTGTGGCGAAGATGCCACCACCACTCTAAATAACTTTCATACCTATTCAACCCCAAGCCAACTTAGCCCTTGGCCTATATTGAACTACTCAATTCACAAATGAGTTAATTCAGTAATTCAGTGTATCACCAATACATACCCAAGCCTACGTGTAACCTATACTATTATGAATAAGTGTTGTCACACTTTATTCAGTAGTGTTTTGTTGCACTATTCTATACTTATGTGAATCTATTCACATGAGTCATCTTTAAACTCTAACCAAGCTTATACCAAGCATAAGGTTCTATCCCTTCATTGTAATCTTGGAGGACCAATCCTTTCCAATCATTAAACCTTGCCATCCAAACTCTCAACCCATATCTTGTAAGCCAAGCTTCTAGCCATATCTCTCTCATCACAAAAATCATAAGAACTTTAAAATGTTAAACCAATCCTTTTCATTTGCTTGTCTTGCTTGATTTGTTGCTTTTGGTGTGGTGTGTTTACTTTGTGTATCTCTACATTATAGATTGGTTTGGAGAGCCCCACATTTTGTTGAGAGAAGAGAAAGGGGTTTAAGCTTCAAAAGGCAAGTGACACACATACTACCACCTATCTTTTATTATATGCATTAGTGGTTTCAATACTGTGCATGATATGAAATTTTCAAAGTGGTTATGAAATGCTTAGCTCCTAGTAGTGGTAGCTATCCCTTAAACCCCACTTGCTAGGATTGCAATCTTACTATGGAAAATGATGCCATGCCTTGTTTTCAAATTGTTATGAAAATTAAAATACAACCCCAATGAAACACCTGGGTGGAAATGGCATTGCTTGGTTTATGTTGAGTGGCTACCCAGGGCTACACGCCTGGCTATCAACCCAGGATTTGTGTGGTTGTCGTCGCCTGGGGGTACACTTGTGGATGGCCACCCAGGAACAAAGAGACTACAATGGCTTCCTTGCTTAGTGAGCTTCCAGTGTAGCCTTATGACAATATGGGCTCTGTCTTGATTGAGTATGTTTTGAGAGTTCATCCATGGGTACTGACAGAGGATGGTATTTTGGGCACGGTCAGATCCGGATGGTTGAATGCTCGTTCTGAAAGGTCTTGTCTCATTTTATATGGCTAGGATGAGTCTTAAGGTGAAAGTGCACAACCCCTGCAGGGTGTCAAACTAATCGATTAGCCGTGTCCTCGGTTATGGACAACTTGAGTTCCTAGACATGGACGTACGGAAGAGTCTCATCACCATTTCTAAATAAAATAAAATAAATTAGAAACACTCAGGACAGGGACTACTCAGGGCTACAAACCTGGCTATTAACCCAGGACTTGTGTGGTGGTTTTCACCTGAGGGTTATCCTGGTTTTGTTGAGTAACTGCTCAGGGCTGCACACCTAGCTATCAACCCAGGATTTGTGTGGTGGTTTTCACTTAGGGGTTATCTTGACCCTTAAAGTTTATAAAGGATTAAAAAAATGTTTTCATTTGGCAAATATAGGATAAAATTTGCTTTGTGCAAATCAGCCAAAAGCTCCATCAGCCATATATCATGTAGATAGCTCTTTCACAACAACCACCAAGTATGTGTCATTTGCCAGTACATCATTGTACTGACCCCCATTCGTGGTGCTGTATATTCAAATGTGTAGGTTTTTCAGAGAAGGAGTAAGTTGATAGGATCTCGGGTCTACATTCCAACATGACTGCCTATGGCGCATGGTGAAGATGGAGGCTCACTACTACCTTAGTTTCCGCTGTGTTTGTGATGTGTTGAACTCTGTCCCTTGAGCTAGTCCACATGACTAAGCTGGTTTGTAAGTTTTGAAGACTTATGTATCTGGATCCACGTTGTAATCTTGATACTATGCAATGAATACTTTATTTTGTTCTGTGGTGCTATCAGTGATCCAGGGAATAGCACTTAACACAGGTGTTCCACCTTAATCCAAAGGTGGGGCATTACAAATCGCCCCAAGCTGGTTGGTCATCGGTGGCATGATCATAATCAGGCTCTCGTAAAGATGAAGCAGAAGGTCCATAATCAAAATAGGACTGCTGGTATGGGAACTCCCAAGTGCTAGAGGGATGGACAGAATTATCTTCAGTCCCCTCTTCATCCTCGTGTACGTGCTGAGGGTGCTGCTCCATGTACGCGTCAAGATCATCCTCCATGAGTGACCATCCATTCCCGCCATCAAGGTTAAACAAAAGTGGTGCAGGCAAATGGACTGATCGATCAGTCTTAACTACTCTCCAGGCTGATTTCTTGAGAAAGGTTATCTCATAAGACAATTTGCCCAACCAAGCCTGAGAAGAAACAAACTTATGCTAGATCATAGAATTAAGATCAAGCCTCTCTATTGGAAACTGAATGTCCAAATCATGCGGTACTACACCATGCAAGGCTAATAAACAAGAATTAATAAGTCCTCCACAAACTCCCCCTTTCTCACGGTTAGTAGCAAGACGGAAAGCTATCAAAGCACCCAAATTATAAGTCCTATCCTGTCTCAAATAAGCTGAAATAAAAGCTAAATCATAAGAGGATAACTTGTTTGCAGTCTTTCTAGCAAGAACACACTTCGCAATAAAATAGGCAAAATATTGAATAGATGGGAAATGAATACTCTGAATTTTACCACTCTCTCCTGAGAAGCTTCTTCCTTGGCAAATCTCTTCATACAAGTCCATCAACGACATGGGTCGCTCCTTTATCTTTTCACGTGATCCCCACTGTGGTACTCTAATAGCTGCACAGAACACATCAAAGGGCAAGTCCACAGTTTTATTGTAAATTTTATAATGAACCATGGGGTTAGGCTGATACGTCTCAAACGTATCTATAATTTTTGATGCTCCATGCTTGTTTTTACACCATTTGCTTAGTGTTCCGTTACACTTCATGGCATTTTTATGCATTTTCCGCAACTAACCTATTAACAAGATGCCACAGTGCCAGTTCCCTGTTTTCTGCTGTTTTTGAGTTTCAGAAAAGTTACACAGGAAATATTCTCGGAATTGAACGAAACAAAAGCCGAACATCCAGATATTAAATGAAGCTTCTAGAACACCGAAGAGGAGATGGAGTCGAGCCAGGGGCCAACCTCACCATGAGGCGGCGCGGCCTGCACCTGGCCCGCGCCCCCTAGGGGTGAGACCCCCTGGCCCACCTCTGATGCTGCCCCTTTGCCTATAAAGACCCCCCGACGGGAAAAACCTAAATACCTGATCACTTTTCCAGAAACACATCGCGATCCGCCGCCGTCGTCAACCCGAGATCAGGAGGGTCCAGAAGCTCTTCCCGGCACCCTGCCAGAGAGGGGAATCGCCACCGGAGGTCTTCTTCATCGCCATGCTTGCCTCCGGCGCGATGAGTGAGTAGTCTACCTTGGAGTATGGGTCCATAGCAGTAGCTAGATGGTTGTCTTCTCCACCATGTGCATCATGTTTAGATCTCGTGAGTTGCCTTACATGATCGAGATCACCGTTATGTAATTCTACATGTTGTGTTTATTGGGATCCGATGAATATTGGTGTTATGTTGAGTTGATGTGCTGAATCATATATCTTATGTTATCTCTTTGTTGTTTATGATCTTGCATGCTCTCCGTTGTTAGTAGCTATCTTGGCCAAGTAGATACTAGTGACTCCAAGAGGGGGTATTTATGCTCGATAGTTGGGTTCATGCCTCTACTTAATCTGGGGGAGTGATAGAAACCTCTAAGGTTGTAGATGTGCTGTTGCCACTAGGAAGAAAACAACATTCTTATGTCCAAGGGCATATGCTTTGTTTACATTACATACTTTGCTTAATGCAGTTATCTGTTGTTCGCAACTTAATACTCATGGGGTGTTCGGTCGATATCCCTGTGAGTGGATTATTAGTCATAGATGCAGTTGGATGGCGGTCTATGTATTTTGTGGTAATGCCCAGAGTAAATCTCATAGTGATCCTCACGACATATGTACGTTATCTTTATTCTATCAATTGCCCAACTGTAATTTGTTTACCCAGCATGTGCTATTTATCTTATGGAGAGACACCACTAGTGAACTGTGGACCCCGGTGCAATTTCCTTTATATTGCTATCACCTGTTCACTTTACTCGCACTGTTTACTTTACTCGCATATTACTATTGCTTTCCACTCGATACGTTCATACCTTTGTTTACAGCAAACCGGTGAGATTGACAACCTCATTGTAAGTTGGGAGCAAAGTATTTGGTTGTGTTGTGTGCAGGTTCTGCGTTGCTACTAGTTGAAGACGCGCTAACACGTTATTTTTAATGGCTCCCTTGTTGGAGTGTCACTAAGCTAGCAAGCATCACCTTCTGGAGTTTGGCTTTTGCCTGGATACGATTAAACCGTGGTTTCTTACTGAGGGAAAATTTGCTGCTGTACTCATCATACCTTCCTCTTGGGGTTCCCAACTGGGTGGTCATCCTGCCCGCAACAAGCATAGGAGAAGACCAACTGAATCTAAAATCCTACACCATAGACACGGTTATTTTAGCATATTGGTGAGGTTCACCATCAACAAAATGTTCTAATCCTGCATTAGAGATTAGAGTTTGGAAATCCTGCAGAATCCTCGCAGCCCTCATGAATTCCAAGCATGGATAGATAGAGGGAAAGACTCCCTCTTCACGGTGGACTTTCATAACTTCATGGACCTCTAACTCTTGTTGGATGAGTTGATATTCATTCTCCTCCATCTCTGAAATTTTTAACAATCCTCATAAAAAATGATTTCGAGACAAACAAATGAAGGGAACTACTATAGGGAGTTGCAAGAGGGCTAACATGTATCAAAATAACTTACCTAAGCAATAGAACAAGCATGCAAATTCATTTCACCTATCACCTATAGTGCTAAAATACTCAAGAAATACTCCACTAAACAAAATTCTATTTGGACAATCGAAGGAGTCACATACTAGAGAACAAATGCTCCAAATCTCAGCAGCAAAGATGGACTAAGCAAGGAGATCGAAAATCGCGAGCAAGAATAGCAAGAACTCGTGTTTGAGCTATGGAGTGAAGATATTTTGGGAGAGAGAGTGAAGTGGTTGGTGGAGAGGTAAGTGGAGGGCCATGGGGGCCCACACCATGCCACTACGCGTCCTGGCCCTGGCCGCACCACCATGTGGTGTGGTGGCATGGTGGGCACCCCTGAGGTGTCCCAGGTGCCTCTCTACCCCAAATTTGACATAAAAATTTAAAAAGAATTTTCTGGAATTTTTCGAGAAACATTATTTTCGAGGATTTTTCAAGAATTGACAAAAGATTAAAAACTCGGGAGAACAAAGATGGAACGATAGAAACCAAATCCAAACCAACTCTACAGTAGCTCTAAGATACTCTAATATGCAACTAAACAACGGAAACAAAAGCGAACAAGGTGGAAACATGAGTAAAGAAAAGTAAATATAGTGAAAACATAGTTTCATTCATTCAAAAACCGCTTTGTTAACAAGGTTGATCAAGTCTTGTTACCAAACCAATTTCCTATGAAGCAAAACTTTGCATTTCACTAAATTATTATGTTACCTCGACCTTGATAGGCATAGTCCCAACCATGACAATTTTATATTCTTCCTTGGGCTTTAGCCTTGAACAATAAATTTCTCCAACCTTGATGGTCTCAACATTTTTAATTGAATTTAGACCATATTTTTTACCAATCTTCTTGGGGAAATAAACCGTGTGCTCTTTATCATTGACAATAAAAGTTACTTTCCCTTGGTTGCAATCAATAACAACACCTGCAGTGTTTAGAAAAGGTCTCCCAAGAATAATAGACATATTATCATCTTTAGGCATTTCCAACATAACAAAGTCAGTTAATATCAAACAATTGTTAGCCACTTGAACAGGAAAATTCTCACATATACCAATAGGAATAGTAGTAGATTTATCAGCCATTTGCAAAGATATATCAGTCGATATCAATTTTTCTAGATCAAGTCTCTTATAGAGAGAAAAAGGCATGACACTAACTCCGGCTCCCAAATCACACAAAGCAGTTCTAACATAGTTATTTTTAATAGAGCAAGGAATAGTAGGTATACCTGGATCTCCAAGCTTCTCCAGAACTTTACTATCAAAAGAATAATTAGCAAGTAAAGTGGAAATTTTCTAACTAGGAATCTTCCTTTTGTTAGTAACAATATCCTTCATATACTTTGAATAAGGAGGCATTTTAATAGCATCAGTCGAAGGAATTTGCAAAAATAAAGGTTTCATCCATTCACAAAACCTGTTGTAGTGTTCTTCTTCCTTGGATTTGTGTTTCTTACTATGAAAAGGCATTGGTTTCTGCACCCAAGGTTCTCTCTCACTACCATGTTTATTGGCAATGGAATCTTCCTTAGTGTATTTTGCATTCTTAGCAAGCTTTTCTGGTTCCTCCTCAACTTCTTCTTTATCAGAAGCATTACCACTTTCGGTTTTAGCATCAGAAATAGTAACATTATTAGGATCCTTACCTGTTTCAGAAGATTTTGCAACTATTATGCTTCTTCTTATTTTTCTTGGAAGGAATACCATCACCTGCAGCACGTTGAGAATCTTGTTCGATCCTCTTAGGATGTCCTTCAGGATATAAAGGATCCTGAGTAGAAGCGCCACTTATAGTGCTTATTTCACAAGCATGTTTTTCTCTAGAAGCATTAACTAGAACGTCTTTTTGCACCTTAGTGAGCTGATCAATTTGAGTCTGAACCATTGGAAAATGTTTAACAAGAATCTTCACATCATTGGAGGTTCTCTATCCAATATCCTACAACTTGTTAATAGCTCTAGATTTCTCCAACAAATGCTTCTGCACCCTCTTATTAAAGTTATCTTGCTTAACAATAAAATTATTAAAATCATCTTAGAATAAGGAATATCTCTATTATCAAAGCGTTGAAGAGAGTGTACCTCAATAGTAGATGAGCGAGGGATTGGCTTACAAATTATTCTATGGGAGGTAGATTCTTCACATCTTCAGATTTAATACCCTTCTGCTTAAGAGATTTCTTGGCTTCTCTCATCACTTCATAATTTAATTCAATCATCCCTCTCTTCTTTGGTGTCGGCGTTGGTGTTGGCTCAGCCATAGTCCAATCATCATAATTCCAGCTTATTTTAGCCATTAATTCTTCAGCTTCAGCAGGAGTTCTTTTCCTTAAAACACAACCAGCACAACTATCCAAGTATGTCTTAGATTCATCAGTTAGTCCGTTATAAAATATATCAAGAAGTTCATTTTGTGGCAGTGGCTCTCCAGGCAGTGCTCTAATTAAAGAACAAAACCTTGTCCATGATTCAGGTAGTTTCTTTCCTTTTACCTGCTCAAAATCAAAGATTTCCTGCAAAGCAGCATGTTGAGCACTAGCAGGAAAATATTTCTGAAAGAAAGCATTAACCAAAGCAATAGGACTATCAATAGATCCAGGAGACAAATTATTAAACCAAGCCTTAGCCTCACCTTTCAACGAAAAAGGGAAAATCTTGGCAACAAAGTATGCAACTTAGTATCATCAGAAAATAAATTACTCAAAGCAGAGAGCTCATCCATATGTCCCATAGCACTTTCATTTTCAGTAACACAAAAAGGTTCTTTCTCAATAATAGATATGTAAGATAAATCCAAAGAGAAATCATAATCCTTATCACTAATGTTTATGGGAGACGTAACAAACTTAGCATCAAGAGACAACTTATATCTAACAGCGCGTGTTGCAAGAAGATCCCTAATAGCACCAGCATCACTAGTAGCATGAAATTCATCAATAAAATCATCATTGAGCTCAATATAAGCTTCCTCAAGATCGTCGCTAGGACATTCTCTAGACTCATGTGAACTAACAGGTGTAACAGCAGTGTTTCCCATTTGCTTAGTCCTAGCAATTGTAGCATTTAGGAAGGAACCTAACGAACCACTCTCATCAAGCATAGTAGAAGCACCATCAAAATTATTAGAAGTATTTTTAAACTCAGCAGAAGTAGTAGCATGTGCATGTGGTGATGTAAGCAACTTACTCATCACAGATGGTGAATCAAGAGCAACATAGGTGTTCAGAGTTGTATCTCTTCTTGTAGTGGATGGCAATATAGGAAACTTTCCATCACAAGGTTTACCCATGATGAATGGATTGCAGCGAACAATACGAATTCCAAGTGAACTTACAAATAAAGCTATGCTCCCCGGCAATGGCGCCAGAAAATAGTCTTGATGACCCACAAGTATAGGGGATCGCAATAGTCTTCGAGGGAAGTAAAACCCAAATTTATTGATTCGACACAAGGGGAGCCAAAGAATATTTATAAGCCTTAACAGATGAGTTGTCAATTCAGCTGCACCTAGAAATAGACTTGCTCGCAGCAGTTTATCAGTACCAACAGTTTTATAGTGGTGACAGTAGTAAAATAGTAGCAGCAATAGTAAAGTAAAGACGGTAATGCTATCAATAGTAACAGTAGGATTAAATACTGTAGGCATAGGGATGGATGTACGGGCGTTGCATGGACAAGATAATTCATGTAATAATCAAGACATGGGCAATTGCAGATAAATAAAGATAAAGCATCCTAGTACTAAACAACCATAGGCATGTGTTCCGTATATAGTCATACATGCTCGCAATCAGAAACTTGCACGACATCTTCTGTCCTACCACCCCGTTTGCAGTGGGGCCTCAAGGGAATCTACTTGTAATTAAGGTACTCCTTTTAATAAAGTACCAGAGCAAAGCATTAACACTCAGTGAATACATGTGATCCTCACATCACAGCCATCCCCTCCGGTTATCCCAATTGTTTTCACTTTGGGGCCTCGGGTTCCGGACAACGATATGTGTCTACAACTTGCAGGTAACACCATAAACAACAATTATCATCAAGAATAATAACAAGTTCAGATCAGAGATCATGGCACTCGGGCCCAAAGTGACAAGCATTAAGCACAACAAGTTTCAACAATGTCATAAGCACTAACAATGGATACTAGGCACCATGCCCTAACAATCTCATAGCAATTACATGAATGATCTCATCCAATCCCTACCATCCCCTTCGCCTACAGCGGGAATTACTCACACATGGATGGGGAAATCAAGGATAGTTGATGGAGAGATGTTGGTGATGATGATGGTGATGATCTCCTCCAAATCCCCGTCCCGGCAGGGTGCCAGAACGGAGTTTCTGGTTCCGAATCACGGTTTCTGATGGTGGTGGTGCAGCGGAACTCTATCTAGGAAAAATACCGAACCCCCGATATTTTCTGGTCAGAGGGTATATGTAGGCGGAAGGGGGGCTCGATGAGATGGCTGGGGTGGCCACACCACCCCCTGGCGCGCCCTAGCCTGGTCTGCGCCACCAGGTGGTGTGGTGCCCTCCTGGCCCCTCTCCGTCTCGTACTCTGGCTCCGTGTGTCTTCTGGTAAAATAGGATTTTTGCAATATTTTCCGGGATTTTTCCTGAAAGTCGGATTTCTATACAAAACAAGACACCAGGGCAATTCTGTTGAAAACAGTGTTAGTCCGTGTTAGTTGTATCCAAAACACACAAATTAGAGGAGAAACAACAGCAAAAGTGTTCGGGAAAGTAGATACATTTGGACGTATCAGGCGCCAAGTCACGGCGCCCGTCGTGAAGCCTCCGGCAGTACCACGCAACTTACCGTTCAACCATATCACATCACATGCCCCGCAGCAAAACAAAGTTAGATGCTTCTACTATGTTTGCAAGTTTTACGTGGCTTCTAGGGCTTTGGCACAAGAACCATTTCTTACCTACAAACATGAAACCACAATGTTGATAATCATATTGTTGCTTTGATTTCCCCATTAAGGGCCCTCTGTTGTAGATGTATGTCATATGTCAGTCGTGGAACCAGTCTCGTGTGAAACGCGTAAGGTCGGTCACGGGTCACTTCAATCCAACTATGCCACAAATATAAAAAATACACATTGGAGGGTAAGAATAAGATGATCAATGCTACTTGTTGATGGCGCCCAGAAAATTAGCTGCTAGTGCCATGTTGATGTGAAGCAGACTGTCCTTGTGCGTGGTGAATAACCAGCCCGTTGGGAACCCCAAGAGGAAGGTATGATGAGTATAGCAGCTAGTCTTCCCTCAGTTAAGAAACCAAGGTTTAATGTCGATCAGGAGAGGAGAGACAATGACGACTGAAGGTGATGCGGACTGGCTTAGTGACACTCCAACAAGGGCGCCATTAACGATACTTGTTGACTCGTCTTCGGCCAGCAGCAACGCGGAACCTGCACACAACACAAACAAATACTTTGTTCCCAACTTGTGATGAGGTTGTCAATCTCACCGGTTTGCTTGAAACAAAGGTTATGAGCGTATCGAGTGGAAAAACAATATAGTATGCAAGTAAAGTAAACAGTACGAGTAAAGTAAACAGGTGATAGCAATATGATGGAAATAGGACCGGGGTCCACAGTTCACTAGTGGTGTCTCTCCATAGATAAAATGACACATGCTGGGTAAACAAATTACAGTTGGGCAATTGATAGAATAAAGATAAACGTGATATGTCAATAAGATCACTATGAGATTTACTCTGGGCATTACAACAAAATACATAGACCGTGTAACATCCCAGATTTTTCAAAATTAAAATTTTCATCATGCATTCATGGCATATTGCATTTCAAGATCTTTTCCAAAGTTTTGAATCATATCCTTCAAGGATTTTGTTTCAAATGCCTCTTACCCCAAATTTTAGAAACAAAAAGGTTTCAGAAAGAAAGTATTTTAAAATAAGTTCCATTATTATGGAGCTATTCTATTTTTCCTCTAATAAATTTCTTTTGAAAACCAAATAGTGGGAAGATATTAATCTTAACCTCCTATTTATTTAGACTCTATATTCAAAGTTCTCACAAATTATTTCTTCTTCCATCTTATTATAAAACCTTTGGTTTATAGATTCTGAACACACTTTTTAAAGACCAGAAGTGGTCAGCTTTGATTTGTTTAAATTTGAATAGAAGAACCTCTTCAAAACTCAAAACAGAAATCAGAATAAAAGAAAAAGGAAAGCAGAAGAAGAAAAAAATTAAAAGAAAGAGGCCAGGAGCCCAACTGGGCCGCACCCGGGAAGCCAGTCGGCCCAACCTGCCCCGAGCCGACCCAACCCAACTTCCCCTCTCTCTCTCTCCGACAGCCGGGTCCCACCTGTCATCACCCCCGTCAATCACTCCCCTCTCTTCACTCCCAGTAACGCTCGCCGGCGATTACTCCCCGGCGTTACTGGCGCCTTAACTGGCCACCAAGCCCGCCCCTATAAAGCCCCGGCTCTCCTCCCTCGCCCCTTCCTTTTCTCTCTGAAGAAGAAGCCGCCAGGCTGCTGGATTTCACCGCTGGAGCTCGCAGGTGCTGCCGCCAGTCATCGCCGATTCCGACGCGGTCCAGCCCCCCCTTCCCTCTCGAACCTCCTAACCTTCTCCCCTCTCTAGGGCACGTCGAGTAACACCCTCACCCCACTTTTTCTCGCAGTATTTCGAGCACGCCGACGATCACCGAGGCCGCCGTCGTCTCCAGCCGCGCAACGCCGTCGCCCCTGGAAGCGCAAGTCCTCGCCGACCACGAATTCTAGATCGCCGTCGTCTGCTGAACCTCGTCTGCTACTTCATCGCCGTCGCCGCTCGCCAGAACCTCGCCGACGACGAGCTCCAGTACGACCTCGCCGGACCTTGTCTCGCCGATGAGCCTCTCCACTGTTCCTCTCCATCTCCAGCCATCGGATCTGCATCGCACGGCCACGATTAGATCTGAAATCCCGAATCGGTATCGACCAATGGGACTGCGCCACATCGCCCCGGGCCAGTCAGCCCCCAGTCAATCCAGTCAAAATCGATTTCAAATTCGAATTCAAATCCCTGTTTTGTTGCAGATCTTGTAAAATCGATAGAAAATAAAATACTTATCCAAAAATTACAAATGATACCTCGTTGGAATCCTTAGGATGTGTAGAATCCAATATTGCAATAAAACTTGTTATTTTATGGGTTAATTTTGAATCCATCGTCAGATCTGAATCAAACCCTTGGACTCATAATAAATTCATAACTTTTGTTCTGTGAGTCCAAATGCTACAAATTTGTAGTCTATGGAATCCTTGGAACATTTAGAACACTCCAGAAACAAAAGTTTTCAAAGTTAATACGTGCACAAACTTGCTACTGTTAAATATGTTCAAATCACCTTTTTCTTTACCAATTGTTTTCTAAAAATTATTTTTGAGTAAAACCACTTGCAGTAGCTTCAAGTTACTGTCACCTAACCAGTGGTAGCTCAAACTTATTTTTGCAGGACAGTACCAACCAGAACCTATTCCTTTTCAAAGTGCTATCTTATTGCATCAAATACCCTTTTGTTAATACCTTGTTATTTATTTATTAAAATCCTTTCTAACACCACACTTGTTTTCAAAAGCCTCTTGTTCCATCTTTACAACCTTTTCACACACTCACATAGTGTGTGAAATTAAAATGTCATTTGCATACATGTCTATGATTGTCATTAGAACTAGGTTATTGATTGCTTGATTGTTTGGATTGAATAGATTGTGAAGAGGAGCAAGGCTACTTTTGTAACTGTTGTGAGTGTGCAAGCTGTTACCAAGGCAAGTGACACACATATCCCTTACCTATTTTATTTATGCATTAGTATATTCACCTCTTGTAGTATGCATGATAGGTGTTTTACTCAACTGTTTTATCAAATGCTTAGATCCTAGTAGTGTGTAGCTATCCCTCAAACCCCACCTGATAGGATGCTAAATACTTTGTTAATATTGATGCCATGCTAAGATCACTTGAAAAGTGTTTTGTGAACAAGTTAAGAACTTCAACTAAAATGAAACACCTGGGTGGATTGGTTTGATAAGATGAGGCGAGGTAGGTGGGTTCTGGGACGCATGCCTTGTAAGAGGATGTGGGAACAGAATACCGCTCGGGATGGCCACCCAGGAACAAAGAGATGGCTATGTCTTCCATGCTTAGTGTACTTCCAGTGCAGCCTTATGACATTATGGGCTCTGTCTTGACTGATTAGATGTGGGAGTGCAACTTGTGTGCGAGAAGATGGAGGCTCGCTACTATTATAATTCCGTTGTGCTCAAGTTGAACTCTGATCCCCTTGTCGGTCTATGAGACCAAAGACTTGTAATAATCGTGAGACCTATGTATCTGGATCTGCGTGTAATCTCGATACTATGTGATGAATACTATATTTTGTTCTGTGGTGCTATCATTGATCCAGGGAATAGCACATAACACAGGTGTTCCGCCTTAATCCAAAGGTGGGGCGTCACAAAATGGTATCAGAGCATAGTGTTGCCTGTAGGATTGAGACCCTAGGATTGGAAAAACCATAGGACCCAAGTTTTATTTCAAAATGCTAAACAAATAATCTTGATCTTATTGTCTTAACCATTTCATTCTTACTTGTATTTCTCTTCTTGTTCTGATCGTTTCCTCTTCTTTTCAAAATGTTGTAGATGGACACCTACGATGAGAGAGTGGTAGCTGGTGAGAGAAATTTCCTTTTCTCGGAGATACTGCTAGACCTCGCCACCCAACTTTAGATACCACCTCCGGTTTTCTGTGGGAATATGCAGTACAAGGAGTATGGTATGGAGAAGTGGTTAATCCAAACCACTATCCAAGGAAGACTTGATGAAGAAGGAGAGTCCACGATGGAGTACACCGAAGCATATGTGGACTGGAGGTATTCGGTGGAGATTGCCATGCAGGGCGCCATCGCCCGCATTCGCCACAAGTACAGAGCTCACATCCCACGTCCCTCAGCTTATGGGATGATTGGAGAGCGATCTGTTGGAGGACATGTTGTGGATCGCCGAGGCCAGGAGTTCCACTCCCTTCTGAGAGGCTACCTCACTGAGAGGGAGCGCTGCACAGTCAATCTGGAAGACATGCTGAAGAAGCAGATTATCAACCAGGACCAGTTCAGAGATCTCATGGATCTCACCACCAAGAAGATCATGGAGACTGAATCAGCTCTCGTGATGTTGGATGAGAAGAAGTCTCAACTAGAGAACAAACTCAAGATTGTTGAAGGACCCTTGCAGTTAGGCGGGAAAATTCTCCAAGATGACATCTGGTCTCATCTTCTGGAGAAGACCTTACTGCTACAGTATGACAACTTGCAGAAATTGGGAGATGAGAAGAAGCAGATTGAGGAAGCTAACAATGAGCTGAAGTCTGAGAATGAGAAGCTAAAGATGAAGCTTGCTGAGTTAGAAGCAAGTAAGAAGGAAGAGGAATCCGAGGAAGAAGAGGATCCCGAGGAGAGACTCGTGTATTCCTCTAGTGATGGTCTATCCTATGAGGAATGGGAGGCCAAGGCACCGAGAGAACTCAAGAAGATAGAACGTCGAGACCCTCTACCCCTCTCATGCCTCAAGAGGGTTAAGAGAGGCTAGTTGACCACCATCATCGTCTTGTATCGTTTACGATAGCACGTTTGTATTGTCTTACCGTGTTGGTATGACAGTACCATCGATCGTTTACTATTTCGAACTCTTAGTACTTACTTCTAAACTTGTCAAGTCGTACGCTTCAAAGTGTAAAGCTTTTAAAATCAAAGGTTGTATGCTTGTTTATTGTTTGTGGTTGGCCTGTTGTATTGTGCATGGGTAGGATCTTTACTCCTTTAGCTTTATCTGTCTAATACTCATCTATGCTATACCTTACCTCAGATGCCGCCACGACATGCACCAAACAGCAATGACAACGATGGAAACAACAGCAATGACACCAATACGGCAATTCAGCAACTAGTGGCAGCTCAGGCCCAGCTGATGCAAATGATGACCCAGTTCTTCCAGACGAATGCAAACAACAATAACAACAACAATAATAACCCTCCGCCACCACCGCCGCCACCCCCACCCCAGGTGGATAGATTGGCAAGGTTTCTGAGGCTGAGACCCAACAAGTTCTCATCTGCTACGGAGCCAATAGTAGCCGATGACTGGCTGCGTTCGGTCAACAAGGATCTGACCACCTGCGAGTGCACTGATGCTGAAAAGGTGCGCTTCACAGCTCACTTACTGGAAGGACCCGCAGCAATGTGGTGGGAGACATATCAGGTTACCCATCCAATAGAAGATCTGGACTGGAACACATTCAGAGAAGGCTTTCGTACTGCCCACATATCCTCGGGCACTATAAATGTGAAGAAGGAAGAATTCCGTGGTCTGCGTCAGGGTGGAAGAACTCTGAAAGAATACCTGGATGACTTCTGTGCTCTGTCCAGGTATGCGCCTGAAGATGTTGATACTGATGCAAAGAGGAAAGAAAAGTTCCTCAGTGGGCTCAAGGGAGAACTCAAAATACCCCTGTCAGTGGCCTATGCTCCAAATTATCAGTCTCTACTAGATCAGGCCATCACTCTGGACAACAATATCAAGAAGGAGGAGAACCGTAAAAGGAAGTTCAATAACAACAAGAACCATGTGGAACCTTTCCACAAGAAGCACCACTCATCTGAAAGTAGTGGTCATGGCAACTTCCACAAGCATGGGAATCGTTTCAATAAAGGAAACGGTAATCACTTCAGCGGTCATAAGCTCAACGGAGGGTTCAAGGGAAATAGCACCAGTGGACATCACAGTGGACACAATGGTCAGCATCGCCACAACACTGAACCCAAGAAGGATCTCTCGGGCGTCACCTGCTTCAAGTGCAAGAAGCCTGGTCACTATTCCTCCAGCTGCCCGGAGAACAAGACCGTTGAACTTGCCAAGCCCAATCCATTCCAGAAGGGCCAAGTGAACCACCTCAATGTGGAAGAGGTGATGAATGAACCTGATGCAGTGATGGGTATGTTTCCTCTCAACTCATTTACGGCATTGGTTTTATTTGATACTGGAGCATCGCATTCATTCATATCAAGGACTTTTGCAAACAAAAATGGGTTCCCTACTACAAACATAGGAAAAACCATTAAAGTGAGTTCCCCTGGTGGAGAGTTGATAGCCAACGCTGGTTGCAGGGATCTGATTATGGAAATTGGTAAATATAAATTCCCAACCCATTTAGTAATCCTAGACTCGCAGGGTTTAGATGTAATCTTGGGCATGGATTGGATGACTACCTATGGAGGAGTCATAGATTGTGTGAACAGAGCAATTACACTCACCACCCTGGAAGGGAGAAGAATTAGATACAAATCCCAACTGGATTTTAATGATATTAGGCTAAACCATCTTAAGGGGGTTAGCCTAGATGAAGTGCACATAGTGAATGAGTACCCCGATGTGTTCCCGGATGAGTTACCAGGAATGCCACCTGACAGAGATGTAGAGTTTCTCATTGATCTGCTACCTGGCACAGGGCCAATAGCAAAGAGACCTTACCCTATGTCCACTGATGAGTTGAAAGAACTCAAGAAACAACTAGCAGAACAGTTAGGAAAAGGATTCATTAGAGAAAGTTCATCTTCATGGGGAGCGCCAGTTCTGTTTGTTGAGAAGAAAGATAAAAGTCAACGTTTAGTGATGGACTATCGTTCGTTGAACGAAGTGACCATCAAGAACAAATATCCACTACCAAGAATCAATGATTTGTTTGATCAGTTGGAAGGAGCTAGCGTGTTTTCTTAGATCGACCTTCGATCTGGATACTTTCAGCTTAAGATTAGAGAACATGACATTCCCAAGACAGCCTTCGTCACTAGATATGGCTCGTATGAATATACGGTGATGCCTTTTGGTTTAACCAATGCACCGTCATACTTCATGAGCATGATGAACAAAGTGTTCATGGAATTTCTAGATAAGTTTGTCGTTGTCTTCATTGACGACATACTGGTCTACTCAAAAGCAAAGAAGATCATGAAAAGCATTTACGTGCAATATTGGAGAAACTCAGAGAGCACAAGCTATATGCTAAATTCAACAAATGCGAGTTTTGGCTCAATGAAGTAGGATTCCTTGGACACATTATATCCAAGGAGGGAATTGCAGTCGACCCAGCCAAAGTGACCGCAGTAACTGAATGGGAACCACCCAAGAATGTTGGGGAAATTCGTAGTTTCTTAGGACTGGCCGGATACTACCGGAGGTTCATTGAGAACTTTTCAAAGATAGCTAAACCAATGACCGAGTTGTTGAAGAAAGAAAAGAAGTTCGAATGGACTGAAGCTTGTGAAAACAGTTTTCAAGAGTTGAAAAGGAGATTGGTGTCTGCACCTGTTCTGTGCTTACCAGATATAGAAAAGGAATTTCAGGTGTATTGCGACGCTTCTCGTCAAGGTCTAGGAAGCGTGTTGATGCAAGATGGCAGAGTAGCAGCCTATGCTTCTAGACAACTCAAGAAGCATGAGCTCAACTATCCAACTCATGACCTTGAGTTAGCTTCAGTTGTTCACGCCTTGAAGATTTGGAGACATTATTTGCTGGGAAAGAGATGTGAAGTATTCACCGACCACAAAATCTTGAAATACATCTTTACTCAGAAGGATCTCAACATGAGACAAAGAAGATGGTTAGAACTCATCAAAGATTACGACTTGAGTTTGCAATACCATCCCGGTAAAGCAAACGTAGTAGCCGATGCCTTGAGCCGTAAGGCCTATGTGAACTGTCTATATACAGAAGTGCTGCCAGAAGATTTATGTAAGGATCTAAAAGACCTCAGCCTGGAGGTAGTGCCACAAGGTCACGTAGCATCGCTAGTAATGCAACCAACCCTGATGGACAGAATACGCCAAGCACAGAAAGGAGATAAAGAGATCGATAAGATCAAAGAAAACATGAGGAAAGACAAAGCTAAAGGCTTTAGCGAAGATGAGCAAGGAACTATCTGGTTTGAGAAACGTATCTGTGTACCTGATGACCCTGATATTAGAAGATTGATATTCCAAGAAGCCCATGAAACCCCATACTCGATTCATCCTGGAAGTACCAAGATGTTCATAGACTTGAAAGAAAGATTTTGGTGGAGCAATATGAAGGGAGACATTGCCGAATATATAGCCAAATGTGACGTGTGCAGTAGAGTGAAAGCTAAACATCAAAAACCAGCCGGACTACTTCAACCACTGAAGGTGCCGGATTGGAAATGGGATCAAATTGGTATGGACTTCATCACTGGGTTACCCCGCACAAAATCTGGATATGACTCGATCTGGGTTATAGTTGATCGTTTGACCAAGGTAGCTCATTTCATACCAGTAAAGACCACTTACACTAGTGCAAAGTTAGCTGATATCTACATGAAGAGGATTGTAAGCCTCCATGGCGTCCCCAAAAGCATCGTGTCTGATAGAGGAACCCAATTTAGCTCTCACTTCTGGAAACAACTACACGAATCACTTGGAACTAGGCTGGAATTCAGCACAGCATTCCACCCGCAAACTGATGGGCAAACAGAAAGAGTGAACCAGATTTTGGAAGATATGCTGAGAGCGTGTGCTCTGGACTATGGGTCTAGTTGGGATGACAACTTGCCTTAAGCAGAGTTTTCCTACAACAATAGCTATCAAGCCAGTATTGAGATGGCACCATTTGAAGCCTTGTACGGCAAGAAATGTACTACACCCCTATTATGGAGTGGTGTAGGAGAACGAAGTTTCTTCGGACCCGATATCATTCAAGAAGCTGAAGAAAAAGTTAGGTTGATCAAGGATAGACTAAAGATTGCCCAATCCCGTCAGAAGAGCTACGCGGATAGCAAGCGTAGAGAAATCATCTATGAAGTTGGAGATAGAGCTTATCTCAGAGTGTCACCCCTTCGTGGTGTTAAGAGGTTTGGTATAAAGGGTAAGTTAGCACCTAGATTTATAGGACCATTCAAAGTCCTATCCCGCAAAGGAGAAGTAGCCTATGAATTGGAACTACCCGAAATTCTTTCGGCCGTACATAACGTGTTCCACGTGAGCCAGCTAAAGAAATGCCATCCAGAGATGTCAGAAACACCGTTGAACGATACGGTACCCCTCGAGGAAGTTCAACTAGAAAGTGACTTGACTTATGAGGAGAAACCCATTAAGATACTTGAGACAGCAGAAAGAACTACACGCACCAAAACCATCAAGTTCTGCAAAGTACAGTGGAGTCACCACACTGAAGAGGAAGCCACTTGGGAGCGCGAAGATACCCTTCGAGAAGAACACCCACACCTATTTGCTAACCTTTCCGAAGCTCGAGGGCGAGCTTTCATCTTAAGGGGGTTAGTCTGTAACATCCCAGATTTTTCAAAATTAAAATTTTCATCATGCATTCATGGCATATTGCATTTCCAGATCTTTTCCAAAGTTTTGAATCATATCCTTCAAGGATTTTGTTTCAAATGCCTCTTACCCCAAATTTTAGAAACAAAAAGGTTTCAGAAAGAAAGTATTTTAAAATAAGTTCCATTATTATGGAGCTATTCTATTTTTCCTCTAATAAATTTCTTTTGAAAACCAAATAGTGGGAAGATATTAATCTTAACCTCCTATTTATTTAGACTCTATATTCAAAGTTCTCACAAATTATTTCTTCTTCCATCTTATTACAAAACCTTTGGTTTATAGATTCTGAACACACTTTTTAAAGACCAGAAGTGGTCAGCTTTGATTTGTTTAAATTTGAATAGAAGAACCTCTTCAAAACTCAAAACAGAAATCAGAATAAAAGAAAAAGGAAAGCAGAAGAAGAAAAAAATTAAAAGAAAGAGGCCAGGAGCCCAACTGGGCCGCACCCGGGAAGCCAGTCGGCCCAACCTGCCCCGAGCCGACCCAACCCAACTTCCCCTCTCTCTCTCTCTCTCTGACAGCCGGGTCCCACCTGTCATCACCCCTGTCAATCACTCCCCTCTCTTCACTCCCAGTAACGCTCGCCGGCGATTACTCCCCGGCGTTACTGGCGCCTTAACTGGCCACCAAGCCCACCCCTATAAAGCCCCGGCTCTCCTCCCTCGCCCCTCCCTTTTCTCTCTGAAGAAGAAGCCGCCAGGCTGCTGGATTTCACCGCCGGAGCTCGCAGGTGCTGCCGCCAGTCATCGCCGATTCTGACGCGGTCCAGCCCCCCCTTCCCTCTCGAACCTCCTAACCTTCTCCCCTCTCTAGGGCGCGTCGAGTAACACCCTCACCCCACTTTTTCTCGCAGTATTTTGAGCACGCCGACGATCACCGAGGCCGCCGTCTGTCGTCGTGGTGAAACAACATATGCCATAGGATGGCTTAAATGGGGGCCGAACTAGATGCTGGAGGATTCGGGAGAGGGGAACGAGCTAAAAAGCACGACAGAAAGAGACACAGATCTACCCAGGTTCGGGGCTCTCGTAAGGAGATAACACCCCTACTCCTGCTCTACTGATTGTATATTTGGGTCGATGTATTACACAACAATGGTGCTTCCAAGCTCTCTGCTAAAGAAGGAAGATGAACTGCTAAGTGTAGGAACACAGAGTGACCAACCAACCTTCAACCTTCCACCTTTTGCTAGAACTCCCTGTGCCACCTTATATAGTGGTGGCCAGGGTTACAAAGGTCATAGAAGACCAGGAGACACCAACTACACTCCAAACAGGACTTGCTGTCGAGGGCAGACGCCCACGACTTTCTCCCTGATTGCTCTCGATGGGACTCCCCTTGCTGTACCTTGTACTTCTAGGACTGTGGCCTTACCTCTGTGCGGTAAGCTCGTACTTGTGCACAGTGAGGGTAGGTAACCTCCACTGTGCACCCTACCATCTTACTCTGCTACCATGCTTGGATGTTTTCTTCCTTGATTGTAGGGATGTGACACCTTGGTTGACTTAAGTATCCCGGATACGACCGTTGGCCATACCCAGGACTTATATGCCGGACCAATGACCTACGAGGGTCGGGTAATCCGGCCTCCCCTGCTCCTGCACAACACACCAAATGGTTAGGCCGGCATATCTAAGTATATGCCGGCACACCTATACTAGTATTCCGGCCATACCGGCATATCCAGACACCAGCCGGGATATACATATATGCCGGCCTGGCCGATGCTCCTATATTCCGGCCAGGCCTTTTCTTGGTCAACCGGCATAAAAGTCAACCATAGACCTTGTGTCTTTCTAGTCTCTTGACCCTACCGGGGGTCATCCCCCCGACACTAGTCCCCGAAGCTGCCGAGGTTCCCCAGTCATAACTGTGGAGCCTTGACAGGTTCAACACACCTTTCTTCATTATGCCCCGACGATCAGATTTATATGCCGGCACATCTGCACATATCCCTGCCTCTGTTCCTGTTGCAAAACTTATTCCAGCCGGTCCCGAGGGTATTCCGGACGGAACATATACATCGGGCAATTAATCCGACATATAGACGAGTCTTCCTCGAGAAGCCATGCCTGACAGCTTTGCATCGAAACTTGTAACTGCCCTGCCACCTCGAACGGTCACCCACGATGTGACGGTTCACAGTGCAGTTACTCCTCGCCATCATTGCGTCATGGCACGGTTACCGGAACCGCCGCCCCACTCCGTGCCGCCACGTGGCGACTCTCTGCAGGAACGGTCGGGGGAGTGGAACACTCCCACGATCCCCATGACCCTGCCTCTTCGCTATAAATATGGGGTGGGGGTAAACTTATCTTTTTACCCCCCACCATCGTCTTCCTCGCCTGCTCCTTTGCCTCCTGCGCTCCACCGCCGTTCCGAAGAACAGCATCTCCGCCGCAGCCGTCCTGCTCCCCGCCGACGCCGACGCTCGACGGCGCCCTGCATCTCCGTCGACGACGCCGCCGCTGCCGCACCGTTCCTCCGCGACATTGCAGGGAGATCGAAATTCTTCCTGCACGCTCGCCGCCGCCGTTCTTTCGCCGTCGGCCAAACTCCGGTGAGTTCCTCTCTCCCTCTGTTCTTCCTCTTTGATGTTTCTTCATAGCTTCTCATTGGTAGCCATATCCGCATAGATCTAGTGCAGTTCCTCTCTGGATTCGACTAGCATTGCTAACAGCGCTCACAGGTGTTCTTCCTTAGAATTTTTACCCTTATTTGTTTCCTGTTTTAACTGGCTCGGTAGATCTTTGATTTCTGCTAACCTTGGGGAGAGTGGTATGCCGGAGAGACTAACCTCCCTCTTTTCTCCGGCCTTGATAGGAATATCATCACGGGACTCCGGCTCTCACGCCTTGTCCCGGCCACTAAGATGGCATCTTCAAGCATGACGGGCACCTCGGCCTCTGAGGAAGATACCTCGGCCCGAGCTCAAGGACGCTCCGGCTGGGAGGGGTCGGAGGTTACTCCGGCCGAGATATCCTGGGTCACCTCCACCAGGAGAGTCCCGGAGGGCGTAGCATGCCGGCTACCAGCAGGAGAAACTGTGCCGGCACCTGAACCTGGCGAACGCGTCGTCTTCATCGCCCACTTCGAGCGGGGTTTCGGGCTGCCGGCATCGGACTTCTTCCGGGACTTCCTCAACACCTACGACCTACAACCTCATCATATCCCGGCCAATGCCGTGATGATCCTTTCCGCCTTCGCTGCTTTTTGCGAGGGCTATGCCGGCATAGTGCCCCTTACTCAAGGCTGGGCGAAGTACTTCCAACTGCGGAAGCAAGTCGTCCAAGAGCCGCCCCGGAGCAAGGACGACCCGCCGGAGACGGCCCAGGAAAAGAAGGACCGCCCCATGACCCTCTGCGGCGCGGCCACCATCATGTCCCGAAAGGGCTCGGACTTCCCCAAGGTGGAACTCCTGGAATCTTGCAAGAAGTGGCAGAAAAGCTACTTCTACGTCAAGAACACCACCGACGAGGATCTGCTCAACCTGCCGCCATTTGTGGACGAGCCACCCTTGGCTATGATGAACTGGACCTACAACCCGAAGAACTCGGTGATGCCGGTGAATGCGCTTCACCGGGTTAAGGGCGAGCTCCTGGATGCCGGTCTTACTCCTCAAGACCTGGTGGCCTGCTATATAAGCCGACGCGTCTCCCCTCTGCAGCGCCGGTCGCACAAGATCTGCCAGATGAGCGGGCCAATGGACCCCAACCGGCACTCCACACACGAGCTGACTCCGGCCGACATTCTGCGCCGGATTAAGGATGTCTGCAAGTCCTCTCAGGCCACTTTTGCCTGGGGGCTAGAACCATACAGCCGGGATAGGCCCGCCCCAACGGTAAACCATCTTATCCGATACATAAAGTCCATGTCCGGCACATAGATACTTAAGCCGACACATGCCTGTTTGCCGACACATATCATATTGATCCGACATACCTCTTCCACCGGCATATTTCCTTGTCTGAATACTTGACTTTGCTGTTTATACAGAAATTCAGCTTCCAAACCATGGAGAACTCCCGGATCAAGATCGCGGCGGACCGCACTGTTGCGGATGTTGAAGATCCAGATCATTGGGATAAGCTTCCCAGGAGCACCCGTGCTGCAGCTGCCATGGGTAAGGGCTCTTCATCCCGGCATTATACTCAAGACCGGAGTGAGATTGATTCTGACGAGGAGATCCTGCTGTACTATGACCCGATGCCACTTGCGTACGCCTTTCCAGAAACACCTATTGCTTACGAGTTTGCAATGCCGTCCTCAGCTATCCCGGACGATATGGTTGTCGACGCCGCCCCTCTGAACCAGGGACCTCCTTCCACCGGCGGACGTGCCGGCCGGAAGCGAGGGGTGAAGCCCCAGTCCGACATACCTCAGAAGTCGAAGAGGCAGAAGGTCAGCGTGCCCATACCGAAGAAACAGAGGCCTGTTGCCTCGGGGTAAGTTTCCTTTTCTTTGCATTTCCTCCGACATATCTCTTGCTTGTATTACTGACTTGGTGTTTTCTCTCTTTCAGAGCTCCTCTTGCGCCGGAACAAGCTTCTAGCTTGAGTGGCGACCCGAAGGTTACCAAGCCCGCTGTCCCTGCTACCTCCGACATTCCCTCTGCCAGTCACACGACCTCCCCGGCGCCGGCATCCTCGCCTGCGCCTGACAAGACCTCCTCCCCGGTGAAGGACGTTCCTCCGCCGGAACAAGACACCTCTGCCCCCGACGTCCACATGGACTCGGGGGCTCAACAGGAACCTCCGGCTCCTGATGTCCACATGGACACAGGAGCCCACCAAGAAGCACCAGACTCCGGCGCGCCCACCAGCGACGCCGGCACAACTGAAGACGCCGGAGCAGACATCAAGGGTAAAGGCCCTTTAGTGCCGGAAGTCCGGACTATTCCGGATCCTGCCTCTGCTGGCCAAGATGCACCGGCCGCACCGGAACAGCCCGTGCCCCAAACTCCTTCTGCTGAAACGACTCCTGCACCGGCCAAGACCACGGCGCCGACCAAGACCTCTGCCCCGGCCAAGTCCGGCACATTGAAGATCCAACCGACCAAGTCCGGCACTCCATCCGCCGCCACTGCTCCTCCTAAGGCAATGCCTCGGACCAGCTCTGCTCTGGCCCTGCATCTTGGCAGGGCAGCAGCCCGGCCTGGCTACCGGCGCAACTTCTTCGACACGCCAGAACTTGAGGGCATCATCCCCCTGATGACAAAGAGTGACCAAAGCCTCGGGTCTCTCAAGGAGCATTGCACCAAGTGGAACGACGCCGGCAGCATGGACACCGCGGACTCCAGCAGCAAGAAGAAGGCCGAAGCCGCGGCTACTGGCAGCCCAGCAGATATCCTGGCCGCTAAGCCCATTCCTATTGCATGCGAACTTCTCAGTCTTCAGCAACGACTTCATCGCCTGGCCGATGCCACCAACGTAAGTCCTTTACATATAGATATCCCCAGTCCCCGAAAATGTCGGCTGTCCGGGATACGGACATCCGGGATTTTCCAAGACCTTTTGCACTTAGCTGCTTTTGCAATTAACTTTCCGACATATGAGCTCGATTCGAGCTTCAAATCCTAGTCACCGAGAGCCGGGATAGGTGCGCAGCACCTGTGCCGGGTCTCTACACATCTCAATTATTTTTCAAATCCTCCTGACCGAGATATAAGCTCGTTTCGAGCTTCAAATCCTAGTCACCGAGGGCCGGGATAGGTGCGCAGCACCTGTGCCGGGTCTCTACACATCTCAATTATTTTTCAAATCCTCCTGACCGAGATATAAGCTCGTTTCGAGCTTCAAATCCTAGTCACCGAGGGCCGGGATAGGTGCGCAGCACCTATGCCGGGTCTTCAGTAGAATGATCACCTGATAGAATTTTCAACTTAATTTCCATGCCGAATTTCTCTGCTGATATTTTAAATCCGGGCACTTTTGCAGCGCATGAACAACACCCGGTCCGACCTGTATCATAACTTGGTATGCGAGCATCGGAAGTTATCCGACGAGCATAGCAAGCTTCAGCTGGAGCTGTCCCAGAAAGGTAATTTCAGCCGACATACCTTGCCCCTTGTCAATAGACCTCTGGCCGGCACATCTTAATATGCCGACACCTAATCTTTGTCCGACATTTCGCAGCTAGTGCCGAAGCCCAAGTCACCGAGCTTACCAAGAGAGTGAAGGAACTTACTGGTATGCCGGATCCTCTTAACCTTGAACTAATCCTTCTGTACTTCAAATCCTTTAATGTTTTCACTGTTTTCTTTCTTCAAATCCTTGTTTTGACTTCAAATCTTTTCAGACGAGAAAGCTGCACTCGAGGCACGCCACCAGGACTGTGTGTCCTCGGTGGATGTAGCCAAGCAGTTGGACGACTGGGATGCCGGTCACAAGGCCGAGGTTGAGCAGCTAAAGGGCCGGATCACCGAGCTTCTGGACGAAAAGGAACAGAGGGAGGGCCTACTGAAGAAAACCCAGTCCCTGCTTGTCATCTCCGAGACTGATGCCTCCAACGCCCACGCTGAAATGGATAGCCTGAAGGAGCAGGCCACCAAATGGGAGGTTACAGTTTCACAGCTGAATGCCGACCTTGCCAGTAAGCTTCAAATCCTTTCCCTTTATCCTTCCCGACATAGTGTAATTCTCTCCGGCATATTCTCCTTTTGCTAACATTGTTTCTATTCCTCAGACATATTTCCCGCTTCCGTCGCAGACGTTGAGAGGGCTTTGCAGTTGGATCGAGAAAACCGGGGTGTTCCGGTTGACTCGCCCAACTGGGACATGTCGGAGCAGCTGTTGGCTCTGCAGTCCCGGAAGAACGCCATGTCGCTCTACACTGAAGAACTCTTCTATGGCGCCCAGGAGGCATTCTCTGCCCTCTGGCCGGGTCAAAGGACTCCCACTGATCCCGTCGACCTCGGCAACGATCTGCAGCTGGCCAAGGTTCGCCTCCGGGAGTGGCGAGATTCCGGCGCGAGGGTTGGAGCTGACGAAGCTCTCACCTACTTCTTGTCCTGGTATGAAAAGGCTGACTTGGAGACTTTGCGCACTGTGCGCGAAGGATCCATCTGGACCACGGATCCGGAACATATCCGGCGCCGGCGAGAGTTGGCCCACAGCTATGTGGACTATGCCGACACCGACGCCTTCGTTCGGGATATCCGTGAGCCGGAGAAGAAGGACGATGCCGGGACATCCGCCGCTGCTGAGGGTTCCGACTCCAGCCAGGATGGAGATGAGGCTGAAGAGGCCGACACTGATGTCCCGGAACAGGCATCTGCCCCGGGCGGAGGTGATGGCTCCATTCCATCTGCTGGGTCCGGCACTCCTGAAGCCGACATCTCCACCGCCACTGCTCCACCAGCCGGCGCCTCTGCTTCTGCCGCTGCTCCTTGACTTTGCAGCACAAACACTTTAAGTTTTATCAGATCCCCGGTATGCCGGGTGCAGATGTAATATACACATTTAAGTTCCTTTGGTTTGCTTCCTGAACAAGTTTTATCTTGGTTTGCTTGTTACTAATGCCGGATCATCTTTTGGCTAAGTCACCGAGTTGTTTTCCTGTTTCCTCAATTTCACAACCTTGGCTGCTTGTCTACCTCAATTGGCTTTCGACGTATGAGTCTCAAGGTTGCTTCCTCGAACATACAGTACTTTAACTTTGAGACTTAGACTTCAAATCATCCGACACTTTAAATTTTAACTTTAGCTTTAACGAAAATGACGGTTCGCTTGCTTTGTATTTCCTTAGCCGTTTTCCATGTGTAGACAATCTCCGGCATCTACTCTTGCTAGCCATGAAGCCAGGTTTCGGACAGCAGCTGAGTCGAAGAGTGGCCTTTGGTGCCGACACATTACTAGGCCGACATAGGAAACATTCAAATAAAGCCAGCCGACATATAACAAAAAACTGTAAATAAACAACAAATATACCTCGGAGCTAGTTACCCGGCTTCTTCGGGATGCCGGTATTTCATTCATTAGTCTTGTGCCGGCACAACACGCCGGCATACAAAGGAAAATATGGAAATACATACATTGTGTTGCTCAGGAGTAAAAGGGGCGCAGTAGAGCTATGTTCCATGGCCTCTTGGTTTCTTCTCCGGACCTGTCCGCCTTATTCTTCTTGGGGTCCTGCGCATCTATAAGATAATAGGCATCATTGTGCAGAGCTCTGCTCACAATGAATGGCCCCTCCCATGGAGGAGTTAACTTATGCCGGCCTTCTGTTCCTTGCTTTAGCCGGAGTACTAGATCTCCCTCTTGAAATCTCCTTGGATTTACCTTCTGCGCATGATAGCGTCTGAGGTTCTGCTGATATACTGCTGTTCTTGACAGAGTTATTTCCCTTGCTTCCTCTAGCAGATCAACATCATTTTCTCTGGCTTCTTTAGCCTCTTCCTCAGTATATAGCACTATTCTTGGTGCATCATGTATTACATCTGTTGGAAGCACAGCTTCTGCTCCATACACCAGGAAAAATGGTGTGTAGCCTGTTGATCTATTCGGAGTTGTTCTTAAACTCCACAGCACTGCTGGCAGCTCATCTAGCCAACATCCCGGAGTTTTCTCCAGGGGCTCTATCAGCCAGGGTTTTATGCCGGATAATACTAGCCCATTCGATCTCTCTACTTGGCCATTGGCACAAGGGTGGGCAACCGACGCAACGTCCAGCCGGATTCCCACTTCCTCACAAAATCTGGCAAATGGCCCTTGGGCAAAGTTTGACCCATTGTCAGTGATGATGCTATGAGGAACACCATATCTCAAGATTATATCCTTTAAGAATTTCACTGCTGTGTGACCATCACACTTGCTTATGGGCTTCACTTCAATCCACTTGGTGAACTTGTCCACCATGACCAGGATATGGGTCGTTTTCCCTCTGGCCGGCTTAAAAGCCCCGACCATATCCAGGCCCCAAACAGCAAAGGGCCAGGTTATTGGGATAGTTTTCAGGGCAGATGCCGGCTGATGAATCTGGTGGGCATATCTTTGACACCCATTACATTTCCGGACCAAGTTTTCTGCCTCTTGCAGTGCCGTTGGCCAATAGAAGCCATGCCGGAATACCTTTGCCACCAATGCCCTGGACGAAGCATGGTGACCACACTCCCCCTGGTGAATTTCCCGGAGCATCTCCAGACCCTCCGCAGATTCGACACATCTCTGCAATACTCCGGTGGTACTTCTCTTGTATATTTCTTTGTTGATGATGGTATACGCTTTGGATCTCCTTATAACCCGGCGGGCCTCGGTTTCATCCGCCGGCACTTGACCATCCACCATGAAGTTCATGATAGGACGTGCCCATGAGGGCACTTCCCTGACAGTGAACACTGCCTGATCTATTTCCATCATTTCGACCGACACATAATCGATCTCCATGGGCTGCGAAGTCCCCGGGACTGAAGAATCAGTCCCCGGGTATGCCGGAGCAGTCCTCGGGTATACCGGCACAACGTCTTGGCACATTTTACCCTTGCCTTTAGTTTTGCTCCGGAATACTGTACTAACAGCATATGCCGGCCCAGTCCCCGGGACTGAGGAAACAGTCCCCGGGTTATCCGTCCTGGCTCCGGCATCTATCTCCATTGGAACTGCTTCGTCTGGACCTGGCGGGACATAAATGGAGGATGACTCCGGCGAGGGTTTGATCGATGGCTTCCTCAGATGCTCCAGCGAAATGCCGGGCGGGATTGAATCTCGGGAAGACCCCAGCTTGGATAATGCATCGGCCGCATCGTTCTGAGCCCGGAGAACGTGCCGGAACTCACAACCTTCAAAGTAACCACTTAACTGCTGCACTAGGAAACGGTATGATGCCATGTTAGCATCATGCACGTCCCATATGCCGGAACACTGCTGAATCACTAAGTCAGAATCACCGAAGCACATAATCCGGCGAATTCCTATGTCCTTAGACACCTTCAGGCCATGCACAAGTGCCTCATATTCCGCCACATTATTTGATGCTGCAAAGTGAATCTGCAGGACGTATCTCAGCTGGTCATTCTTTGGTGAACTGAGAACTATGCCGGCACCCAAGCCATGGATTGTCTTGGACCCATCGAAATGCATCCTCCAATAATTGGCATCTGGCAATGGTGGCTCATACTGTATCTCGGCCCAGTCAATAAAGAAATCAGCCAAGACCTGGGACTTGATTGTATCCCTCTTATCGTACTGCGGTGTATATGGTGAAAGCTCTATTGCCCACTTTGCTATCCGGCCGCTGGCATCTTTGTTGCCTATAATTTCCGAGATAGGGGCCTCGGCCACTACCCGGATTGGATGCTCTTGGAAGTAATGCTTGAGCTTCTTGGCCGCCATATAGACACCATAGGTCATCTTCTGATAGTGGGGGTAATTTTGCTTTGAGGTGGAGAGGACTTCACTCAGATAATATACCGGCCGCTGCACGGTTTTGCCTCCTTCCTCTCGCTCTACTACCACCACAGCACTGACAACTCGGTTGGTTGCCGCTATATAGAGCAACATTGGCTCCCGGGGCATCGGAGACGCTAATACCGGCGCTGTTGACAACAACTGTTTCAATTCTTTGAAAGCTGCATCTGCTTGCGTTGTCCAGACAAATGTGTCGGACTTTTTCATCAACTGATATAACGGCAGAGCTTTCTCTCCCAGCCGGCTTATGAAGCGGCTCAGGGATGCGAGGCACCCAGTGAACTTCTGTACTTCCCTCAAATCTGTCGGCGGCTTCATCCTTTCTATGGCACGAATCTTGCCGGGATTCACCTCAATACCCCGGCTGGAAACAAGGAAACCGAGCAACTTGCCCGCCGGCACACCAAAGGTGCACTTAGCCGGATTCAACTTCATCCGGAATCTCCTCAGGTTCCCAAAGGTTTCCCGGAGATCATCTATGAGAGTCTTGCTCTCCTTGGTTTTTATGACGATATCATCGACATATACCTGCACATTTTTATCTATCTGATCGTGCAAACACTTTTGCATACACCTTTGGTAAGTTGCGCCGGCATTTCTTAAACCGAATGGCATAGTGAGATAGCAATAAGCCCCGTACGGGGTAATAAAGGATGTCTTTATTTGATCTGGCTCAAACAAGGGGATCTGGTGGAAACCCGAATAGGCATCTACAAATGATAACAGTTCACATCCGGCTGTGGAATCAATCACTTGATCGATCCGAGGGAGCGGGAATGGATCTTTAGGACATGCCTTATTCAAGTTGGTGTAATCAACACACATCCGCCATACTTTCACTATGGCGGGCTCGTCTTTCTTCTTTTCCACCAAAACCGGATTAGACACCCAATCCGGATGAAGTACTTCCTTGATAAAGCCAGAGGCTAAGAGCCTGGCCACTTCCTCCCATATGGCTTTCCTTCTATCGCCGGCATTCTGCCGGAGCGGCTGCTTCACTGGCTTAGCATCGGGTCTCACGTGCAATGCGTGCTCAGCCAGCTCCCTCGGCACACCTTGCAGGTCCGAAGTAGACCATGCAAAGATATCCCGATTCTCACGGAGGAAGCTGATGAGCTCGCTTTCCTATTTGGGATCCAAACTTGCCCCAACCAGGGCATGGCGCTCCGGGAAAGCTTCATCCAGAGGCACCTTTTTGACTTCCTTACTCACTTGAAAAGAAACGCTGCCACCGGGATTTGTCATGCCCGGCATATATTTGCCGGCCACGACCGTCTCAGCAATCTCCACTGCTCGCTTGAGCCTCTTCCTCTCCTCTGCAATGATCAGAGTCTCGGCCAGATTGGATCCGGCGGTGGCACATGCCATCGAACGCTTGTAATCACCAATGATGGTGATCACTCCTTTGGGTCCCGGCATCTTCATCTTCAGATACGCCACATGCGTAGAGGCCATGAATTTTGCCAGTGCCGGTCTACCCAGCAAAGCATGGTAGGGGCTCTCCAGATCAACCACCTCGAACATGAGGTTTTCCACCCTGCAGTTATCCCGGCTGCCAAACATGACATCCATCCGGATCTTGCCCATCGGCGCACACGAAAGTCCCGGCACAATGCCGTGGAACGTGGTCTTGCTCGGTTCCAGCATATTTTCCTTGATTCCCAGCTTCTCCATCGTATCCCGATACATGATGTTGATGCTGCTTCCATTATCAATGAGGACCTTGCTGAATCTTACGTTATTAGCCGGCCCGACGAATGTCGGATCCATCACCAGAGCATATCCGCCGGGATTTGGCATGATCCGGGGATGATCTGCCCTGTCCCAACCAACTAGCCTGGTCAGACCAGTACATCAGCTTTGGCACAGCCGACATAACGGCATTTACCTCCAGACACCGCCGGTACAAGCTCTGCTTGTCTGTTCTCTCGGTCTCAAAGACCATATAGCTCTGATCATACTCCTTGTACTCATTCCGGCCCGCTCCTGGGCCTCCGGCGTTATATTCCGGATTATAGCTCTGGTCAACTTGATTTACGCCGGCATTTCCGGCGTTGCTCTGATTCCGGGATTAACCGGCCTAGGTGGGACTGCAATCGTATTGGCACCTGTCAACGGCGATGGAGCTGCCGGGACAGAGGGTCTAGCCGGTCCCCAGGGACCTGCACGACCTGCTAATATGTCGTCCAGCCACGAACAGTTCCTTGTCAAATGGTTTGCCGGCTTTCCCGGCTGGAATGTGTGGAACACACAAGGCTTGTCCATGGCAAGACCCACAGTATACTTCGGCCACTGCTTCTTCTGGCCGGCGGCTCCGCCGGCATTCTTGTTGGTCCAGACATTCTTCTTCTGGAACGGCTGCTGCTGCTTGCTGCTGCTGAGGCTGCTGATAGTCCTCATATCTCGGACGCTGGCTACTGCCGGCGCCCTCTTGCTCTTCCTCCACAGCTGCAACTTGTGCTGCCCCATACCGGTGATCCGGCCTTTCATCTCTTCTCTTGTTCCGGTTATCAGAGCGATAGTATTGCCCTGATCTCCCGGCATTGCTGGTGTTCCCCTGGGTTTGCCCCTGTCCTTGTGAATCGAGACTGGGCTGCATGGGATCTCCCAGAGCATAACTATCAGCGATCTTGATTGTTTCGGCCAGCGTGGCCGGCATTTGCCTCTGAAGCTTTTGCCACAGCATGGTGCCATGCCGGCACCCATGAGCGAACCACATGATGGCCTGCTGCTCATTAATTCCTTCGCAGGAATTGCGCAACGTGCACCACCTGGTCAGATAGTCACGGTCAGTCTCATTCACTCCTTGCCGGCAGTTAGCCAGCTGCTGCGGACGGTTGGGCCTCTTGTATGTACTGGTAAAGTTCGACACAAACTGCTCTTCGAAATCAATCCAGCCGTTGATACTCCCGGCCGGCAAATTATTCAGCCATATCCTGGCTGGACCTTCCAACATCTGCGGCACATATCGTACCGCCCATCTGAGGTTTCCTCCGGCGATGTTCACCGCTGTGGAGTAATCCTCCAACCAATCTTCCGGCTTCGTACTGCCATTATATGTCCTCGCGCCACGCGCGAGCTGGAAGAAGTAAGGCACCGGCTCCCCATAATCCGGGGTCCGAAACACATAGGGCCCGGAGCTCCTTGTCTCTCCACCAACTCTGATTGGTGGATCTTGTCCAGCTTGAAACGTGCATCATTGGCTTCCAAGGACCGAGGTCCAAGCCGGGATGCTATTGGGCCTGCGATCATCTGCTGCTGCTGCTCCGGCTGATGCTGCTCACTATGCCGGCCTTGCTGGTGCTGCTGCTGATATCCCGCCCTGGCAAGGGCGGAATTGCCGTCATCCTCTCGATGTCCCGGATGGCCTGCACCCTGCTGCTGCGCTGCACCTCCGGCGCCCTGTTGCTGACGCCGGGCTGCACTGTTACTCCGGCCACCACCGGCCGCTGCCTGCTTCATGCCCGGCCGGCACACTCTGGCCGGGCTTCTTGCTGCCGACATACTTGTCAGCTTGGCCGACATTCTTCTGCACCATCGCCTGCTTTCCGGCGGCAGCCGGATCGTACACCTGGATCTGCTTGTCCCGGCGGCCAGAGGTCACACTTCCGGCACGCCGGGCGCTAGGATGCGGGGACGAGGCTTGGCCCCTCGACCTCGCGCCGGCACCTCCCGCCGACACAATGTACTGAGACGCCCCGGCACCCGGGTTTGCCTTCTTAAAGGCCTCCTGCTGCTTTGTAGCTTCAGACAAAAGTTGGTTAAGCCGGGCTTGCTGCTCACGCAGTGCTTCGCCGGATAAACAAGATAAATCCTTAGCTACCTCGGCCGCCGCTCTAAGGTTCTTTACTGGCGAACTATAGACTACCTTAGGCACAGTACTAGTTGCGGTATGACTCTTATCTCTAGCATCTTTTCCTATCTCAGCATTAAGATTTCTGCCTCTAGTTCTAACCTCTTCTATCCGGCTAGGCCGGATTACTACAGGAGTAAAACCATGGGCTGCCTCATACTCACGGAGTTGCCGGTTAAACCGTTCGCGCTCCTGGTTCATGGCCAGGGCCTCGTCGACGAGGGCCTGACGAGATCCCTCCAGGACCTCCCTTGTCTGCTCCGGATCAACGCCGGATCGCACCGGCTCGAGAAGCCGGTCGATGATGGGAAGAAGAACCTCGCCCCTAGCCGGCACACCGGAAGTGCCGGCCAGGTTCTCCGCACGCTCCAACGGAGGACGCGCCGACCTCTTGACCTTCGGCGGCTCCGGAGGAGAAGCTCCGGCCGCTGCTGCTTTGCCGGCATCTTCCGCCGGCGGCACGGATGTGCCGGCCATCATCACCTCAGCCGGCTCTACTGAGCGAGCGCTACGCCCAGCGTGAGCCAGCCGATGTGACGGAGGATCCGACGCCACCAGCACCTCCTTCCTGCAAATTCTCTCAGTCCCCACGTACACCTCGTGGGAACCGAAAGACATAATCCGGCCATCCCTGGGGAACGGCCGGCCACCGAGACAACCGGCGTTGTCACTGACGAAACTGAGCGAGCCTAGCCTCTGGACGAGGCCAGAGACCACGCGCACTCCCGAAGCTGCTATCACAGACCCCGTCCGAATGAACACTCCGCCCAGCATATCGATCTGCCCCACGGTGGGCGCCAAATGTCGTCGTGGTGAAACAACATATGCCATAGGATGGCTTAAATGGGGGCCGAACTAGATGCTGGAGGATTCGGGAGAGGGGAACGAGCTAAAAAGCACGACAGAAAGAGACACTGATCTACCCAGGTTCGGGGCTCTCGTAAGGAGATAACACCCCTACTCCTGCTCTACTGATTGTATATATGGGTCGATGTAGTACACAACAATGGTGCTTCCAAGCTCTCTGCTAGAGAAGGAAGATGAACTGCTAAGTGTAGGAACTCAGAGTGACCAACCAACCTTCGACCTTTCACCCCTTTGCTAGGACTCCCTGTGCCACCTTATATAGTGGTGGCCAGGGTTACAACGGTCATAGAAGACCAGGAGACACCAACTACACTCCAAACAGGACTTGCTGTCGAGGGCAGAGGCCCACGACTTTCTCCCTGATTGCTCTCGATGGGACTCCCCTTGCTGTACCTTGTACTTCCAGGACTGTGACCTTACCACTCTGAGGTAAGCTTGTACTGGAGCACAGTGAGGGTAGGTAACCTCCACTGTGCACCCTGCCATCTTACTCTGCTACCATGCTTGGATGTTTTCTTCCTTGATAGTAGGGATGTGACACCTTAGTTGACTTAAGTATCCCGGATATGACCGTTGGCCATACCCAGGACATATATGCCGGACCAACGACCTACGAGGGTCGGGTAATCCGGCCTCCCTGCTCCTGCACAACACACCAAATGGTTAGGCCGGCATATCTAAGTATATGCCGGCACACTTTTATAAGTATTCCGGCTATGCCGGCATATCCAAGTATCAGCCGGGATACACATTATATGCCGGCCTGGCCGATGCTCTTATATTCCGGCCAGGCCCTTCCTTGATAACCCGGCATAAAGTCAATCATAGACCTTGTGTCTTTCTACTCTCTTGACCCTACCGGGGGTCATCCCCCCGACAAATAATGAGATATCATCTCTCATGTGTATAAGTTTCTAAGTAGACAATATCACAAAGATAATTATCACAAAGAAACATGTACACACAAAATAGATACTAAGAATAGAACATTGTATCCAAAATGAAGTCATGCAATATACCAATGAGATTTTTACTTTTAAAGCATGGCCAAAGGCTCAATTTATCCTATTGTATATTGATAAACTTCAACCACCAACATGTCAAACACATCGCAAATATCAACAAGGGAAAGAAGATAGTTGGGATGCTTTGATAAAAATAACAAGTATCATAATGAAGGATACCAAACGGAAGAAATAAATTTGCAATTTCATCAATATTGCACATGTGAGCTTATTGAGGAATTGATATGCAAAAAGTTTGCTAAGTTGACATATATGGGATAGAAGAATCATGAGCATGATTTTTATATGTTCCCAATAATATGTCCTCATCTCAACTTGCTCACATTTGCAATAAAGAGGTTTCATTAGAATCTTTGCAAGAACCACATGATTTTCAAATAAAGATATCCATGCCAAGAAACAACCTACACAAGGTTGGATGCTAGAAAAGTATGCATAAAAAGATACTTGGTACCGAGATATTAATGGTAGGATGTAGTAGATAAGAGTTCTTCAATAATCCTAGCTTGCCTCAAATTATCATTTAGTCACCACTTCATCCTTATTATTGAGACAAGCACCAATATATCTCCATGTACCTAAAACAAAGTTCAAGTACAAGATGGTCCCCAAACCCATTGGGTCCAAAGTAGTTAGAGACTACAACATATAGGACAAACTCCACATAAATATGTGCTTATATATATAAAAATTGAATTTCATGCACATCTTAGCCGATTTAGGATTTGATGGAGCTTCTCCTATATATTTGATCAAAGAAAGCAAAGCATGCCATACAATATACATTTAGAAAATATGCATGCACAAGACTTTCAAGAGCCAAAGGAGATACAATTTGGACAAAACACCAAGAAGGACAAGCGAGCACACAAAATTGTGAAGCTACAAAAGGTTGTCCAAATTATATCAAAGAATAAAATCAATACAAGATTGACTCCAAAGTTCAACTAGTGAATCAAGCAAAAGCCAATGAGCATAAAGCATGACTAAAACACACATGCTCAAAGACATATCTCATTTTAAGAGTAAGAAAATAATAATAAGGAATGAGATCACCAACTCCCAAAGAGAGCAAGATTCAAACAAACAAACCAAACTCTCCACGCTTTTTATGATGGCACACTAAGTACCAAAAAGAAAAGATTTGTCTTTCAACAAAAACCAATACCAAATGAAATAAGCACAAAGAGTGTGTTATAACAAATATAGGAGAGCTCCCCCAAGATTAGTGCATTATTTATGATTTTGCATTTGATTACAAAATTCACACAAGTGGGATCATCACATCTACCTAAATAGAAATAACACAAAACAAGTTCAACGAAATCAAATGGAATAACAAAAGTCATGGAAGACAATGGGAGCTAAAACAAATACATTTTGGCTAGAGATAAGGCAATTAAAAGCATTAGCCAATGTAAAGATGATCAATATACATGTCCCACATGATATAGTACCAATTGTCCAAGAACAAGAGGTATTTGGATTTATTTCCCGGTGGTAGTTTACATATAAATCCAAGATCATCTTCACAACAAAGAATCATACGGAGAAGGATAAGAATTAATCACCATGCTAAAGAAGATATTCTTGATAGACTCAAATAGATAAACAATCACACAAAACAATGATTAAGATAACTTGAAGCAAATGGTTTTCCAACTTTGATGTAGCATTCCACATTTTAGGAAAACCCTATCAAGAAAGTATCTCACAAACAAGATTCAAAACAAGAGCAATAAAACAATTTAGCAAATTGGAATTTGTTTGAGAAAACATGCCACATAGAAGCAAAATAATTTACAATATCAACACTATGTGACACAACCTCAAATATACACATTATATTGGTTTGTAGTATGCACAAAGCATATTACTCCCCCATAATGTGATAAAACATTTATTTTCACAAGAGATAAATAAAATCCAACAAGATGATTAATGGACATTATAGAATTTGAATTTCTCATGGGAATGACATACCACATAGAAACTAGATAACCTTTAAATATCAACACTAAGTGGTATTCCTCATGTACACACATTTTTAGGATTGTGAAGTGCAAAGCATATCACTCCCCCAAAATGGGATGGTCCAATAATCTCTTACAAGAGCCAAGTAAGATAAAACGAGATGCAAAAGGCTCAACGAGAACAACTGTACATAGTGTGCAAACCAACATGCACATACTTGATTACTCAAAATGAAGCAAGTAGGAAGGACAACATATACAAACACATGCAAGATACAAAACCCAACACATGTAAAGGGGCGAGTAACTTTCAATGTAGATAAGTTGATACATGTTACCTGATGTCTAGTGTGTAGTTAATGATTATTGTGGCCATGCAGTTGGGAAACTCCAAGCGGAAAGTATGATGAGCACAGCAGCAAGTCTTTTCCCTCAGTTAGAAACCAAGGTATGTCGATCAGGAGAAGAGCAGACAAATGACCGAAGGTGATGCGGACTGGCTTAATAACACTCCAACAAGGACACCGTTTAACGATACTTGTTGACTCGTCTTCGGCCAGTAGCAACGCGGAACCTGCACACACACAACCAAGTACTTTGTTCCCAACTTGCGATGAGGTTGTTAATCTCACCGGTTTGCTTGAAACAAAGGGTATGAGCGTATCGAGTGGAAAACAGTGAAAGTATGCAAGTAAAGTAAATAGTGCGAGTAAAGTAAACAGGTGATAGCAATATGATGGAAATAGGACCGGGGTCCATAGTTCACTAGTGGTGTCTCTCCAAGATAAATAACACATGCTGGGTAAACAAATTACAGTTGGGCAATTGATAGAATAAAGATAACGTGATATGTCAAGAAGTTCACTATGCGATTTACTCTGGGCATTACAACAAAATACATAGACCGCCATCCAACTACATCTATGACTAATAATCCACTCACGGGGATATCGTCCAAACACCCCATGAGTATTAAGTTGCGAACAACAGATAATTGCATTAAGCAAAGTGTGTAATGTAAACAAAGCATATGTCCTCGAGCATATGAATGTTGTTTTCTCCCTAGTAGCAACAGCACATCTACAATCTTAGAGGTTTCTGTCACTCCCCTAGATTAAATAGAGACATGAACCCACTATCGAGCATAAATACCCCCTCTTGGAGTCACTAGCAACTACTCGGCCAAGATAGCTACTAACAACGGAGAGCATGCAAGATCATAAACAACATAGAGATAACATAAGATATATTTCAGTATAGTAACTCAATCATAACACCAATATTCATCGGATCCCAACAAACCAAACATGTAGAATTACATAACGGTGATCTCAATCATCTAAGGCAGCTCATGAGATCTAAACATGAAGCACGTGGTGGAGGAGACAACCATCTAGCTACAGCTGTGGACCCATAGTCCAAGGTAGACTACTCACTCATCGCTCCAGAGGCAAGCATGGCGATGAAGAAGACCTCCGGTGGCGATTCCCCTCTCCGGCAGGGTGACGGGAAGAGCTTCTGGACCCTCCCAATCTCGGGTCGACGACGGCGGCGGATCGTGATGTGTTTCTGGAAAATTGATCAGGTACTTAGGTTTTTCCCGTCGGGGGGGTCTTTATAGGTGAAGGGGCATCGTCAGAAGTGGACCGAGGCGGTCTCACACATAGGGGGCACGGCACAGCCCCTGGCCGCGCCGCCCTGGTGTGAGGGCCCCTCGTGGCCCCACTCCAACTCCTCTTCGGTTCTCTGGAAGCTCCAGTAAAATTCTAGGCAACTGGCTTTGGTTTCGTCCAATTCCGAGAATATTTCTTGTGTAGATTTTCTGAAACACAAAAATAGTAGAAAACAGGGAACTGGCACTGTGGCGACTTGTTAATAGGTTAGTTCCGGAAAATGCATAAAAGTGCCACGAAGTGTAACGAAACATTAGGCAAATGGTGTAAAAACAAGCATGGAGCATCAAAAATTATGGATACGTTGGAGACGTATTAGCATCCCCAAGCTTAACTCCTGCTCGTCCTTGAGTAGGTAAGTGATAACAAAAGAAATAATTTTTGTGGTGACATGCACCTACACAATCTTGATCATCTATGTAAGCATTGAGTGCTGGGATCACAAGAACTTAAAACATGGGCATGAAAGATATAATCTTGACAATAAAAACTTAGCGACCATGTTATAACATGAAAAAGAACACAAACAAAAGATCATGAAAATGAAACAATGAAAGTCAAACGTGTGTTCAAATCATAAGGAAAAACATACAAATGGTTTTCAGCTTGTCCTTTATGGAGAGCGAAACATAAATGCATAGGACACCTTCAAGTTTAAGAGGGCGACTAGATACAAATAATTTGAGAACAAGTGAAACCAACAATATGAATCAATCAACGAAAACTTTGGGACAATGCACATTATACTAAGAATGACAACTATGCTCTCTTAATGGTGCATAAAGATAGAAGGTGGTGACTCAACATAAAGTAAAAGAAAGGCCCTTCGCAGAGGGAAGCAGTGATTGCAAGTTTTATAACCTTCAAAAATTATGGTACTTACCGGCTTTGAGCTCTCATTGCCCCCATCATAAGCATCTTGAATGGTTAAAGTTAATGCGAGAACAATTATGATGCATATGCTTGACAAATCATAAGTTGAAAACCTCGTGTCCCGTGAATACGAGTACCCAAACCTCATGCTACTTTACTTAGAGTCCCAAGCAAGACTCTTGTCATTGTAAGTATACACGTATCATCGAGAACCGCCAACGGGGTACCTTCGTGCCCGATGACATGGAACAAGCCCACATCAAAATGACAGGACAAGCAGACAATGAACACCTCGACATCTCTTTTAGTTACCATTTGTATAGTTTTTTATTTTGAGATGCGTCATCGAATGTCCACTATGGGTATGCTGCAAATTTCCACCATGAATTTTGCATGGCTTAGATTGGCGGCCCAGGCGTTTCCCTAACACATATACAAACTCCATGATCCCCGCAAGATTCCCAATTCATTTCACACCGCGAGTATCCATAAACAAAGATCATGATATCAACTCAAATAAGAAGTGCAATGTTGAAAGCTTGCCCATGACTGCATGGTTGGGCTAGTCTCCAACTTACAACTTGCAAGCATAACAACTCAACATAAGAGACCACAATGTCAAATTTTTAAGAACAAGAAAAGTAAAGTGTCCCTTCCGGTTCGTGAGAGCTTTACTGACCAATTTTCGCATAACACTGGTAAGAATTTAATTTGAAGAGAAAATAAAAACAAGTCAAATTTACTTGGAATAGCAAATTGCTAGTAGGTATGCATGGTGGACACTTTGGAATAACTTGGTTTTTAGGAGTTGGATGCATGAGTAGAGCTCATACTCAGTACAAGGCAGGGGCTAGCAAAAGACTGGGAGCGACCAACTAAGAGAGCAATAATGGCCATAATCATGCAAAGCGACAAAGCGACATTAAAAGAAGCATAAGATGGCATCAAAAGTCAAAACTAAATGATCATAGAGGCTATTGGCGACTTTGTATGAGCCTAACATGTGTGAGCATGTGCCAAGTCAACCCAAATAAAGCATCAAGGAGAAAACCAAAATAATGCTTCCAAATAATTAAAACAACGCATGATTTTTTCAAAGGCTCATTAAGCAATCTCAGTTATTTGAGACAAGTCATGCTACAGCAAAACCACTAAGCATACTATCAAAAAGACATCAAGCATGACATGAAAAAGCCTAAGCCGCAGTCTACACAAGCTCCTTCTTGTACCACTTTTTTGCATAAAGCTTTTTCTCTTTTCCAACACCATTTGAACTTTTTAAATCCAACTCTTTTGAGGACAACCAAAATGGTCCAGAGGCAAAAATACACCTTGATAAATAAATATAAGAAGATCTGAATGCAAATCAAGGCGAAAACGAAAACCAAAAGCAGTAGCAGAAAAAGAAGAACACTCGGTTTTTTATAAGAGTGAAAACTAGAGCGTTCTTGGCAAATGAAAAGCAAGGCAACTTCTCCAAAAGAAATTTGTTGGGGTCCAACCATTATTGCAGCAAACAAAACTAAACTAATAAAAAAACTAAAACAACTAACGCTCAAAGAAAAACGCATAGTGCATGAAGCAATAAAAATATAGTGTCTTGAAAGGTGACCTGATTTTTGCCGATGAAGAAGGGGTGCCTCGGGGGCATCCCCAAGATTTGACGCTTGTACTTCTTGGATATTTCTTGGGGTGATGCATGGGCATCCCCAAGCTTGAGCTTTTGTCCATTCTTCAACTCATCTCATCATTCTCCAATCCCTATACTTGAAACTCCTTCATACAAAAACTAAACACAAATCTATTAGCAACATTAGTGTAAGCATAACATATAATCAACCTATTTTGCTTCAGTTTCAACCCAAAACCACCACATATAAAGTATATATTACTGTAGCAACTTCCCAAAAGTTCTGTGATCAAAAGAACTCAAAAAGAAAGCGATAAAGCGGCAAAAACGAATAGTGGCAGAAATCTGTCAAAACAGAACAGCTGATAAAGGCCGGTTTTTAAAGGGGTTTTCTGTGCTCAAATCAAAAAGTGTTCAACTAATAAAAGTTTGGATATAACCTGGGGCATATGCACAAGAAATCGCAGGTCCAGAAGATATACAGAGAATTTTCACGAATTTTTACGGTACAGCACCGAAAACAGTTTCAGGACAGCAAACATCCCCAAATCTTTACCTCACTCAAAATTAGAGGCTTTCTGGCAAACA